>CM033645.1:180657119-180723777 GCA_019512145.1 Engystomops pustulosus | reverse complement strand
TAGAAGACAAAATTTTAGATGATTTTGCAGACCATAAACTTCCAGCGACTTCAGATGACTTTATTTGGCTAGAAACGTGAATCAGTCAACACTACAGAGAGTAATTAACTTGTGATTGCAGAGTTCCTCACTTTGTAAAACCCATTAAAAAACATATGCACCTCCATTATAATCTTTGTATGGCTGAGAGACTTATGTTGTCCCAAAATCAGTTTCAAAGCCGATGTAGCTAAGACCACTATTGTACGAGGAACACTGTAGGTGAATGTGACAACCCTCCAAAATTGACCCATCCAGTTCATCTCTCTCGTGGTAATATCTGTTCCATGGAACAAACCTTCCAGGACTAAGGTACCGAAAGTAGATTTAGGTTGTTTCTAATTGCTTAGCAACATATATCCTCATTAGGACTTTACTCTCTGTAGCTTCAGTTAATCAAGTCTATCAGTCCCTTCCTTCTACGATTACTGCAGCTACAGATGTATGTACCTGTCATCGACTGTGACTCAATTCATATTATCCGAGTCTACCTTGCCAATTTCACAGTTCGAGACCAAGCTACCACCTCATAGACCCTAAAACTGTCCCATCAACATTCTCCCTCACACTACCTTACACTACCTAACACTACCTCATACTGCCTCACACTGCCTCACACTACCTGACACTGGCTCACACTACGTCACACTGCCTCACACTACTTCACACTACCTGACACTGCCTCACACTACCTGAAACTGCCTCACACTACCTGACACTGCCTCACACTACCTGAAACTGCCTCACACTACCTGACACTGCCTCACGCTACCTCACACTGCCTCACACTGCCTCACACTACCTCACACTGCCTCACATTACCTCACACTGCCTCAAATTACCTCACACTACCTCACATTACCTCACACTACCTCACACTGCCTCAAATTACCTCACACTACCTCACACTGCCTCACATTACCTCACACTACCTCACACTGCCTCACACTATGTCACACTGCCTCACACTACCTCACACTACCTCACATTACCTGACACTGCCTCACGTCACACTGCCTCACACTACTTCACACTACCTCACACTACGTCACACTGCCTAACACTACTTCACACTACCTCACACTACTTCACACTGCCTCACACTACCTCACAATACATCACACTACATCACACTGCCTCACACTACCTCACATTACCTCACACTGCGTCACACTGCCTCACACTACGTCACATTACTTCACACTGCCTCACACTACGTCACATTACTTCACATTGGCTCACACTACCTCACACTACCTCACGCTTCCACCTGCTTCTTTATTTTTTTCACACCTGCTGCTGTTGATCCCTATATCGCTGCTACTAGCACTGTGATTTACATACAAATCAAGCAATGTTTGCCACAGATCTCAAAGTTGCTTGACAAGAATAAAAGAGTTCTATAAACTGGATCTCAGAGGAACCTAAATTGTTTTCCTTCATAAAAAACTCCTCGGCTGCCATCCTCTTCCCTCTGAGTAAATGGTGTTTACTACTTTCCTTTTTTTGTTAGCAGTCATGATGAATCTTATGTCACTAGGATATTGTACGGGAAATTCCCAAATGATTTCATCAGATTTCTCCATGAAGTTTGACATTTAGCACCTTTTTCGATATTGCGTTTGCTGGACATAAGTCATAGTTTAGCTCCGGCGCTGTCATCCTCTTACCCCTGAATGAATGGTTCTTCCTCTTCTCCTCCTCATACTCGCTTTCCTCTTGTTAGCAGCCATCGTGATGTCTGGATGATGTCTGTACTTTGCTGGCTGTATTTGAGAGCAGTCAGAGCAGGGAAGAAAGGAGGAGCTGTGCCCTGGAGTCCAATTTCATCTAACAAAACTCTGCCCATAGCACATGGCGCTGATTCATCTCCTACATCCAGGATATCCAGTGCCCAGAATGATGTAAATCCTGCATGGCTGCTCAGCAACGCATACTGTATATCATATTACAGAACATTTACAGGCAGACACGGAAGTAAAGACTCAACCAAAATCACATGATTTTACTGGATATAATATAACAATGACTGTATAAGTAAGACCACATTCATAGAATCAGATAGTTTACCGTAAATACTGTATACAAAGAATTAGATTGAAATGTTGTATTTGGGTGATTTGATTCCCCTTTTTTATATTTTAACTATACTTTTAGCTGATATGTTTTTTTCATTTTTAGTCATTTTTCATTTAGAGATAATATAATGATAATAATATATAAAGCTGAGTGTATATGTGTGTGTGTATATATGTCCGCTGAAGGAATTTGTAGCGTCGCATTTACAATCCCCATATTTTTTACAGTTGTTGCCTGTGACTCAGGGAACATCATAGACCATGTTTTGAGCCAAATATTTCACCCTAAGCTTTACAAAATCCACTTATTAACCCCCATATACAGGAGGCATTGTCTGCTTCTGCTGCTGCTGTGGCAGTTGGAAGCTGAGCTGTGATTGGCTGCTGCTCTGCCACAGGTCACTAATATGAGCTCTGAGCTTTGATAAGGTAAGGTAAGATGGATAAGGATAGAGATAGGGGGAGATTTATCAGAAATGTTAACCCCTTGAGATCTTCATAGTAATTGAATCAAAAGGGAGGTGAAATTTAGAATGGTCAAATTGGGGCAGATTTATCAAGCAGTCTGAAAGTCAGAATATTTCCAATTGCCCATGGCAACCAATCACAGCTCCCCTTTAAAATATTCATGAGCACTGGTGAAATGAAAGCTGAGCTGTGATTGGTTGCCATGGGCAACTGGAAATATTCTGACTTTCAGACTGCTTGATAAATCTGCCCCATTGTGTTGGTTATACGTCCATTTAGCCCTAAAATTTGCACATTTCAAAAGATAAAAAGAGAAAACCCACCATATAATTTGTTCTATAATTTCTCCTGAGTGCACAGAGCCCCCACATGTGGTCATTACAAGTTTTATGGCGCACAGCGGGGCGCAGATGTGAAGGAGCACCCGGCAGCTGCCAGGATTTTAGTTTCCTCATTGGCCCCTTTTAAAGGCTTTACAATTTTCGCTTCTTCGTTATTGGGGCCATGTGGTGGCATTTTTTTTGCGGGATGAAATGCTTTTTCCAATTTTAGGGTTGGTATTGCCTATTTTTGAAAATTTAGGAACTTTTTTTTGAGGGCAGGAGTAGAAAAGCATCAATTCTGTACTGGATTTTTTACTTTTTTTTTTTTTGTTGTTCACCGTTTAGCCTAATAATCATGTTATCTTTATTTTACGGGTCAATACAATTATGGGGATACCAGACATGAATATTTTTTCTTACGTTTTACTAAATTTGCCAAATAAAACCCTAATGTGTGGAAAAATCTATCATATTTGTATTGACGTCTTCCAAGTGGCATAACATTGTTACTTTTTTGGCTACGGAGCTGGTTGATGGCTTGTTTTTAGCGAGACATCATTCCGGAGTACATATGTTTTGATCACTTTTTATAGCATTTTTTGTGGGATTGAATGGGTAGAAATCATAATTTTTGGAGGGTTTATAACAGCTTATTTTTACGGCGTTTATCGTGCGGGTTCAATAATCATTTACTTTTATTCTACAGGTTGTTACAGATGCGGTGATACTATATATGTGGGGTTTGTATTATGATTTAGACTTTTTTTTTAGTTATATGTCTCTTTATATGTTTTGGGGCTTTTGGGCATTTTTATTGATTTCTTTCTTTATTTTTTATTGAATAACTTTTTTTTTACTTTTTCACTTTTTCCACCATGATAATACTCTGCAATACTGATGTATTAGCGGTGTCAGCCTATGTACATGTATAGGTTGACACTGTGCCTTTAAGATGATGTCATAGGCGCCATCTTACCGCCAGTTCTTGCAGGCAACATTGGGGTGCAGGTCGGTTTCTCCGGTCCCCCCCCCAAATTCTTTAAATAAAGAATTATTAAAAAACAGAAGACACATGTACTTGTACTACAAAACATCCCCATTCTCTCACACTTCCCAAAAGCATTGCTTGGGGCCTGCCCTGTACTCTGTCCTAATAACATTGTGACCAAATTGTACAGACTGCTAGCGACTGGAATGAATCATCACCGGCGACTTCTCATTTTTTTTTGGAAAAAAAGGTTGTCACATAGGATCCTCTAGTAGTTGTATTCTAGGGGATATACTCTTGGCCCATTCTGAGCTGACTATTGGTGCCATTATATTTTATACTATCACAATTTACCACCACGCTGAATATCCGATGTAATGATGAGCACAGTAACTCTATTGTGGGAGATTTTGACATAATGCCATATCCTGTTATGCCTGAACCTGTTATATTACAGTGAGTGTTACATATGATGACATCAGATTCTGAAACCAGTTTGAACTGGGAACACATAATATAATATGTAAGGTTAAAAAAAATTAAGGTCATCTTATTACCTTATTACCAGCTTATTACTACAGCTTTCATCTTGTGGTCTTTCATGTACCAGATACAGTAATCAATGGTTAAGATTTCAGGATCAGTTTTCGGGTATCAGTTTTACATCAGTTTTCTGGCATCAGTTATCAATTCAACAACACTTTTCTGTTCTGATTACTTTTTTCCCTATAAAATGACCTTCACCTATAACTGATACTGTTTGTAATAAATAAGACTATGACTGAACCCCTCTACATAAAAAGAGACAAATATTTTATGGTAGACTAAGAAGCAAAAAGAGTAGTTTAAAACCTTAAACAATTTAATAATGTAAAGGAGTGAGAACTATAGGTGGTATGACGGCCTCTAGACAGGAGGGGAAAGGGTGAGGGTGGGCAGAGAAGGGGAACAGGCAAAGGAAGGAATGGAGGGAGGGAGTGGTCCTCCATTTAGGAAGCACAAGCAAGGATCCAAGGTGAAGGCAGCAAGAAGCTCTCACTTATTGTCCATCGCTGGCATTGCCAAACAACATTGGATACTGAACCATGACTATTAAATGAAAATGAGGTACCATAACTTGAACCTTGGCCTGTGATAGGGCTCTTACCTATTTTGCAGCATTTTGTAATACTTCATATGAGACAGAACAGCCATTGGTGTATTTACAAGGTGTATTTTCATTTCAGCAAATAAATGTTATTGTTTGTATGATGAAAAGTTATACAATTTTCCAATATACTTTCTGTAACAATTCCTTATGACTTTCTAGATCTCAGATTTCTGTCATTCTATAGGAAGCTTTTATGTTTCCATGCTTCTATGCATGGCTCCAGAGCCGCCATCAGAGGGGATTTAGTGTGACTGTGTTCAGGGGTCCCCAAGAGGAGAACGGGCCCCAAATCACAGAAAACCTTCCTCCCTGCCAGGGTGCAGGGACCTCACTGTGCACACAGGGCTGGATTACTATTCTTTGAGGAGTGGGGGCCCACAAAATTTGCCAGTCTGTGGCCCACACTTCCTAGTGGCGGCCCTTCATGGCTCATCAGTAATCAGAGCTGTGTGTAATAAGGACCCTTGCACCTGTTTGACATCACATGACCAGGGACAGGAATCTGTCCACTAGAATTAAGCCTAAAAAGGAGTAATTAGATAAAATGGAATTCTTTATTTTTCTTTTACAGGATTTTCCACAACACATTTTCTCAAGTGGAATTAATTGTTTGTTGGAGATGTCCGAGGACCAGACACTAATGCACATTTCTGCTTAATATAGCCTTCTCTGTCCCTACCTGTTAAACTCCTTAGGCCCATTTCACAGGAACATATGATTTCTCCAGTCCTGTATTTCTGTGCTATATGAATCTGTATATGTGTGACATTTATCATCCGTATGTCACTATACCCACACCGTATCCATATCAAATATGGTAGACTGGCAAATGATGGCTGGCTGATGGATGACTGACTATTGGCTGGCTGACAGAATGCGCCTCCCACTTGTTCAGCAGCATATAGTGAACAACCGTATACAGTATACAACACATATTAGACTTACAGAATGGAAATACTGGAGAAAATAGGACATGCTCTAAATTTTTTTCAGTCTCTCTCATGCTACGGTGCAGTACAGGGGATAATACGACCATGTTAATGGATGACCCTATTCCCCATTTTAGTGAATGTGGCCATTTGCTACCCGTATAATAGTCTACATTTGGTGTGTGCCCATCTTAAACCCTTCACTATGGTTACCTGTACTAAAGGATAATAAAGTTCTTTATGTGTGGATTTTAATGAAGTCCTTGCGATCTGACAGTGTGGACCTCAAATTAGAAAAGGTTGTGCGTCCCTAAAATAGACCAATAAATTGTTGCACCCAGTGCGTAGAAGTCAAACTATTTCAAAGTATTTCCAGATCTATCATGGAACATGCCACGATTTCGATTGTACAGGATTTAATGATCCAATAAAACAACTAACCAACCAACATCTTCATCAAACATAACACGTAGATGAGTCATGGAATCAGTGATGTAGCCATTGATGCTCTTGCCCAATTTCCTGTTTGTATTTTCAGATTAAGAAAAGTGAATGATACATATTTGCTTACTGGGTATTGCCCAGGTTATGTCAGGACAAGTTAAACCAAACTTGCTGAAACTCATCAAACTCTGTCTGCGGCGACAGCTCAAAGAATATGTATATATTACAGACTTCATCATCAATACCAGATTATGCTGTTACGCAAGAAGTCTATTTTACGTAACTCATTGTAATATGTTATTACCTGTAGCATATTAAAAAGTTGGTGACCTACTTAACCATCTCAACCCATTGTATTACATTGCTGGCCAAAAGAAACCATTAGATGACTAACGCTGCTCTTCCATGCTCAGTGATTAGTGGAAAGTAGGTCAAATGCTCTTGGCCCAAATCTGACTATAGCACATCCTCCTACCTGTGTATAAAAAGACCCATCATCATAATTATAGTTTAGTAAATGACTGTATATGTATCACATATGTGTTAGCATCAACACATGTGCCTAGTGTGTCTAGGTGTTTGTCTAATATGCATTTCCATTCAACATATGACATACATACTCATCCCTTACAACAGGGGTCCCCAAACTTTTTACATAGGGTTCCGTTCACTTTCCCTCTCAGACTATTGTTAATTATTAAATATAATGGGATCCCTCTCCATTAATTATTGAATATGCTGCCCCCCCCATTATTACTAGACTGCCCCTCATAAATAATTATTTCCTATGCCCCACCATTAATTATTTCCTATGCTGCGCCTCCACCATTAATTATTTCCTATGCTGCCCCTCCACCATTAATTATCCTTGCTGGCACTAGCAACAGTACCATATTGTGATGAATTTGCAGGGAGACTTGCGAAAGTTATATTTAGCTCTTAGTGACACACATATCCATCTCAAACACCTAAGTGGACAGTGCAACCCACCCACACGCCCAAACCCTCAACGTCCACATCTCCAAACTGCTTGGCCTGGAGATGCTGCCCTATAGGCTGGTAGAGACCAAGGCCTTTCGCAACCTCATGGCGGCAGCCGCCCCTCAGTATTCGGTCCCCAGCCGCCACTACTTTTCCCGATGTGCCGTCTCAGCCCTGCACCAGCACGTGTCAGACAACATCAGCCCTGACCAATGCCGTTTCTGACAAGATCCACCTGACCACGGACACGTGGACGAGTGCTGCCGGGCAGGGTCACTATATATCGCTGACGGCACATTGGGTTAACTTGGTGGAGGCTGGGACCGAGTATGACCCTGGGACTGGTCATATACTGCCGACGCCGAGGATTGCGGGGCCCACCTCGGTCCAGGTCTCTAAGGCCTACTATGCCTCCTCCTCCGAATAATATCCGTGGGCATGGCGCCATCAGTCGGTAGCTCTAGGCACAGCAGCAGTGCCGTCGCTAAGTGACAGCAGGCGGTGCTCAAACTGCTGAGCCTAGGCGATAAAAGGCACACCGCCCAAGAGCTATTACAGGGCATCATGGCGAAGACTGATCTGTGGCTGGCACCGCTGAACCTGAAGCCAGGCATGGTTGTGTGTGACAACGGCCATAACCTGGTGGCGGCTCTGCAACTCGGAAGACTGACACATGTACCATGCCTGGCCCATGTGTTAAATCTCATAGTTCAGCAGTTCCTCAAGACATACCCCAATCTGTCTGATTTGCTCACGAAGGTGCGCTGCATCTGTGCGCATTTCAGGAATTCCAGCACAGATGCTGCCACTCTCAGGGCAGCGCAGTGCCGCCTCCAACTGCAAGCTCACCGACTGTTGTGCAACGTGCTTACGAGGTGGAATTCAACATTAACCATGTTATCCAGAGTTTACCAACAGCGCAGAGCGATTGTAGACTGCCACATGTCAACTTCCACCAGAACTGGTAGTCAGGTCAGTCAGCTTCCTCAAGTCTACAATGAGGAGTGGACTTGGATGTCTGATATCTGTCAGGTGCTGAGTAACTTTGAGGAGTCAACCCAGATGGTACTGTCCCCCACTTTCCCAACCTTCAAATGTAACCTGAAAACCCACCGGTTCAGGATTCCCTACAACACACAATAACTTCTCTGCCCCCTCATCTCACGTCTCTATCCACCCTCCATTTAGATTGTGAGCCCTCAAGGACAGGGTCATCCTTCCCCTTGTCTCCTGATCACTGTAGTTTTGTATTTTGTACTTGCATTGGATCTTTGAATGTAATGTATGTGAATCGCTTATCGCTTGTACAGCACTATGGAATTTATGGTGATCTAAAAATGAACAATAAAAGAGCACTGCATTAAATCTCCCAAATAACATAAATCATGGGGGTGGGGGGTTGTTATTAATTGACTTGCGCCAAACTTCAGGCATATTTGAATCATAAAATGATCTTACAAATTTGGTTCTGTTATATATTTGTATACAGATGATTGGTATACTTAACTTTTTTAAACTTGAAAGTAAAAGTAATGTTTAAATACTCCTTACCTATGCTATATAATATATATTGCTATAACCATATCCAAAAAAATGATCTCATATACCTTGCATCACATTTATTAAATATTTTTAGACTTTTTCGTCAATTTTCTAACTTGCCGGGCCAAAGGGGATTGGTCTCTGAAAATGGGCTTGGTCTCTGGAAAAGAGGTGTGGTCAGGGTAAATTAGTTCAGGCAGCAGCAAATATAACTCTAAAATATAGTGTGCCACTCCTCAAAGGAAGTCTTAAGACGACCTTGACAGATTAACGCTGCACCAGAATTTAACATCTGAGTGATAAATCTGGAGCAGCAAAAGACTAATGTTATCTAGAACCTGAGACACATTCATAAATGGTGTTTTTGGCTTCACCAACTGTAGATCTCCACAACAACACTGTATAAATCAGATTATGAGGGACGGTATTTACAATGTTGAGCTATGAATTTAGCACAGAAAGTTGGCTAAAAGTAAAGTAATAATCAAAGTCTGGAATAGATTAAGACTGCCATGGGCCTTGAGCAGTATGAATATTATGGCCCCTACACATCTAGAATTTACTTCCTACATATGGTACTAGAATTAGCTTCTTGGGGAACCTTCAACGGTTCTGAATTGGCTCTTGTCTACATGTGTATTAAGGGCAGGAACAGATGTACAAGGATTTCATGGGTGAAGGTCCTTCTGAGTATAAAACTTGGTGGGTGGTTTGGATGACCATGGGGCCCCCTGGAAGGCTTTGTCCCCGGATTACTGCCCAAACCACCTATATTATAATCCAATATTGATCATAGTTACCTTTCCAGCTTCTTGAAGATCCTTCTTGTCACGATTAGCAAAGCCAGTGAGAGCCCGGGTTTCTAGTAGACCAGTAACCACAAGAACAGGCGTCATTGCGAGAATCAGCAAAGACAACTCCCAGCCAAAAATGAAAGCAATTACAATGGACAATCCCATACAGGCAAAGTTCTGTGAAAGTAAACCGAGCCTGGAGCCTGCCTCCACCATTAATTATTTCCTATGCTGCCCCTCCACCATTAATTATTTCCTATGCTGCCCCTCCACCATTATTTTCTATGCTGCCCCTCCACCATTATTTCCTATGATGCCCCTCCATTAATTATTTTCTATGCTGCCCCCCGCCATTAATTATTTCCTATGCTGCCCCTCCACCATTAATTATTTCCTACGCTGCCCACCACCATTTATTATTTCCTACGCTGCCCACCACCATTTATTATTTCCTATTCTGCCCCCCACCATTAATTATTTCATATGCTGCCCTTTCACCATTAAACTCCCCTTACCTTATGGTATTTGAGTCAATGATCATCTTGTGTTTCAAATTAATTCCCTGATAATAACCATATAGTATATGGAAAGAAGTACAAGAACGTTCCGTAACGCAACAAAGTCTACATACTATTAATGGTTTCTAGATTCTGTACAAATCTGCCACTTTTCAGATCCATTTGGATGCTAAGTCAACATACATGCGAGAGGGGTTAATTCACGCCTCTTGCGTGATGACATATAACTTTCCCATACTCCCTGTATAGGAGAGGTAGGTGTGGGGGCTTGAATAATTAGAAGCCTGAAGCGTCGGATATCTTGTCCCTGCACTCTGTGCTGCTAACTATAACTTTCTCTTCAAGCTGATCCTTGTCTGGTACTTTTCTCCTTATTAAATGGATTAGATAAGTTTCACAGGACAGATCCATCATAACCCCATCTTGAGGTATACCAGGATAGTATCATTAAAATAGAATACACTTTAAAGTGTTACCAGATTTCTACCAAACTTTAGAGCAGCCAGTAGTCCACTGTGTGTACATGTGGAGTAACACAGTTTCTGGTCATTATGTGGCTTACATTTTCTGGCAGATCTTATCTCTGCGGTGTCTGTGGGTGAGTTTTCTGTTTTCTCAAAGTTGCTGGAAGGAGACTTTGCTCCTATGGATTCACTGCTACCCCCCTTAGAGTGATCTTCAATCCATCTTTCTAAGCAACACAGCATTTAGCATGCATTTAAGAGTTAAAAGCAGATTAGGAAGCCAAAGTGAGTGGCGGAATAAGCACTTTTTCTGATATATTACAAAGTTTCTTGGATTCACTTTGCAAAGCTTGTTAAAAAGTTAGTGACTAATAAAGTATTGTTTGCATATTTAAAAATATAATAACCTTCACATACAAGTGCATTTTTGCTCATTTTTATTTCTAAAATATTTATTTCAATATTTTAAAGAAAGAACTGGAATAATTTAAAATAATCTACTACAGACGCATCTCAATTAATCAGAATATCAGAAAAAAGTACAATTTTTTAGCAATACAATTCAAAAAGTGAAACTCATATTATACAGAGTAATTACAAACACAGCAAATATTTCAAGTGGTTTTTTTTATATTATTGATGATGATTATGGCTTACAACTAATGAAAACTTGATAAACATGCCTGACCTTAACCCCATAGAAAATCTAAGGGATATTGTCAAGAGGAGGATGAGACAACAGACCCAACAATGTAGATGAGCTGCTATCACACAACCTGGGCCTCCATAACAACTCTGCAGAGCCATAAGCTGATCCCTTCCATGCATTGATGCAGTCATTCATGTATTTAGAGTATTTTTTTTCTACAGTTGGTCTTGATTGGTCTAATTTACACTTTTTTCACTCTGTTTAAAGTTGTTTCACTTTTTGATTTGAATTACTGAAAAAAATTACTTTTTGGTGATGGTCTAATTTATTGAGATGCATCTGTATAATGTACATCTGTATAAACATAACATGTAACGATACTTTCTGCTTTCTGTGCGTTTGATTAAGAATAACCCTGAATAATAAATATCCCTTGCTGACTACTATTTTTATAACTTCACTACCTACATGAGTGCCACATTGCCAGTGTAAGTCTACCTGCAGTCCACTTATTTTCTATAGAGAAAAGGGATAAAGCTGAAAAATACAAGTTTTCTGGAATGCTTATTTCTGCTCCACTAGTAGCACCGGTGCTATTAGGTTTCGTTCCTTCAGAGTCTTTGAGCTTTTTAAAGCATTTATATTAAGTTATAGTTTGTGCATTTACTAGATGGAAATATGCCCCTCGGTTATTGAGAAGCTGTGAGTGAGAGCCCATCTCTATAACTCTTCCGTTCTTCATGACCACTATAAGATCCGCATTCTGGACTGTAGATAGTCTGTGTGCGATCATGATGCAAGTCCTTCCTTTCCTCGCTTCATCAAGTGCCTGTTGTACAACCTGAATATAACATCAAATTTGTGTTTTAGTGAAAAATATGACTGCAAGAAGAATGTAAAAATGTAGGGGGTAATATCTATAAAACAAGTACCCATACATGCTAATATGTTGTCTGTTTCACTTAAGATAACTCATAGGAAGTATTCTCAATGCTTATCTTAGACATACTGGAGGGAATGTATTAAGGCTGGCACATTTTACATAATCCTCCCCCCTTCTCCGATGCATGACATGCCTGAATAAGTAAGGAAGGAAAGTAATTGCATGCCCGAAACAATGCCAGGTCTTGCCCGGTGTAGATTTCCACTATAATCTGCATTGTCCCGGCCTGCCAGATAAGGTATAAGGCATGATACATACCCCTCACTGAATGTGGCAGCCTACTCTATTGGTAGACATTATCAACATTATCAGATTTACAAGTAAAAACCTGAATCATAATGCAGTACAGCCAGGGCTGGACCATAGGCAAGACAGAAGAACCTTGTTGCTTATGGGGCTCCACCACCCCAGGCTTCCACTTTTCAGTCTTCTTTGGAAGCATTGCATAAACTATTAAGAACATGCAGCATCAAATTGAAAAAAATATTAGAAAAAAATGCATTGGAATATATGTAAATGTCACCTTTTCACTCTCATTGTCCAGGGCTGAGGTGGCTTCATCAAGCAGGAGAACCTTTGGAGAACGGATCAGTGCTCGGGCAATAGCGATTCGCTGCTTCTGACCCCCGGACAGCTGAGTGCCCTTCCCTCCAACAGATGTGTTATATTTCTATAGGTAGTAAATACATACTGTATTACTAGAAAACATGTGATAGACGTGATGTATTAGAGATAGCAGACATTGCACTCAGGTCGTGCCCTGACCAAAAATATATAGCTGAAATGTCTTTTGCTTTACTGATAGATGATACATTTTTACCTCTGGCAGGTCTTCTATGAATGAATGGATATTTGCAGCTTTGGCAGCGCGTTGTATCTCCTCCATGGATACTTTGCGGGAGTTGTCCCCATAGGCGATGTTCTCAGCAATGCTGCAGTCAAATAGCACTGGTTCTTGAGACACAATTCCAATTTGTGATCGAAGCCATTGAACATTCAAGTTTTTTATGTCAGTATCATCAAATAGCTGCAAATCCACAAGAGACATATAAACTTCAGATAAAAGTCTTGTAAATCTACCACTCGAAAAACACTAAGAAAATAAAAATACTCACCTCCGCTCCTCTTCATCTTGATCCTGGCGCTGTCCATAGCTAGTCTTGAAACGCCGGGATCTCCTAGAAAAGAAATTTACAATTAGCACCATGGAGTGCAGGGACAAGATGTCCGGAACTCAGTGCTGCTAATTATGTACGCCACGCACCTCCCTCTCTCATGCTGGGAGCATGGGAGAGGGAGGTGATGTTACGCGAGAGGGAGGTGCGGGGGCGTTCATAATTAGCAGGCTGCTAATTATAACTTTCTTTTCTAGGTGTTCACAGCATGTCAAGGCTAGCGATGGACAGTCGCAGGATCAAGATGAAGAGGAGCAGAATTGAGTATTTCCAGGCTTTTTTGTGTTTTTCAAGTGGTTGATTTTATCTAAGAAATCTCAAAATATTAACATATTCAAACTTTAATAACTCATCTGCAATCTGATCTTACCACAGCTCCTTGGTAAGGGTCATAGAACCTCTGCAGGAGTTGGACAGAAGTGCTTTTCCCACATCCACTGCTGCCCACAAATGCTACTGTTTGCCCACTACTTATAGTAATGGATAGATTTTGCAGCACGGACACATCTGGACGAGATGGATAGTTGAACCATATCTGACGCAGCTCTAAATTTCCTTCAAAGTTCTCCTAAAGTTGAAAAAGAAAAAAATAAATACCTTAAAATTCTACAATCATCAAGTACTGTGATACAAAATGCATAATGCAATAATAGCTGTGGGTCTACGGTCCTCTGGGTGCCTCTTTGGTAGCACACTGACACGGCAAGTACAGGAAACACATAACACATTGTCATTAATAAATGCCATTATTGCAATGATCTGGCCGGTCAGGTGCTCACTGATAACTGTTTTTGGTCCCCTAAAACCACTCTTTACAATACATCCAGCGATTGCTGCCCTTACCTACAGCTCTCTAGCCAGCAATGAACCTGCTTGGGCCTCGTTTGCCCCAAAACTAGCTGCACTATTTATCATGCAGGCTCTGTTTTTCCACCACTACTGGCTCCAGGCCCTATTGCCCGGCTCTGCACACAGGGATCATCTCTCACTCCAGAAATACATATAAATGAAATGTGCACTTTCTTGGTCATGGGTCCACACCAGAACTATAAACCAAAGGCAACAACACACAATCACTGTCAGGTCAACCTGGAGTGAGAATCACGTAGACCCTCCCATATGTATTTATTTGTACATACAATGGGTGTCAGTCCAGTTTTGGCCAGTTTCCAAAACCCCCTGTTAAGCAGTGGATGCTATTTTCAACATTTGTCTGTATGTAGGCATATTTATTAAATCAAGGCCTACCCCATTGGCCTTGCAAGCTTATGTACATGTCCAGAAATACAGGCTTATTTCCGCATTGATTTATTAGTTTTTTATCTCAAAGAATTTTTCTGCTCCTGTTGACGGCTTTTACATGCCACTATCATCGATTATTGAGACATTTAGGAACAGAAAGCAGGGTCGGACTGATTCTCTACACCATCCTGTTATTCAACTCTATCTGTGACCTCTCCGGATAGAGTTGGAGTCCCGTCACGGCAAGTGGGGGGTTGAGCAAGCGATGGCAGGGGGGAGGAATTAGCACACGACAGGGGCGGAGCTAATAGGAGTCGGGGCCCACCGGTGTTTTCATCGGCACACATGGTGGGACAATCTGACCCTGCCAGGCAGACACCCAGAACACTCTCAATGTGTGCTAAACCATAGAGGAAATGTCCTAGATCTATCAAATAAAATGTAATATTCTAAAGAGAAAACCCAAGATGAAATACTTACTGGTTTTCGTCCTTGTACGCTGTAGCTGTCAATATGTGGTTCTCTATTAAACAAGGCAAAAAGATGGGCCGCTGCAGATTTGGCTTTAGCATAGTCAGGGGCAAAGGATAACGTCTGGCCGACTGAGATGGCTCCATAAGTTAAGATGACAAATACACTGTTGAGGAAAAAGCGTGCTCTAGTTTGTCTGCTTTGTAAGAATAGTATTTGCCATGCTACAAATACTGTATTGTGTAGAGCCTTGTCTCATTTCAATAAAGCATTCCTGCTATTGAAGCTTAATGTAACTTTTTACATTATTTTTGGTTTTATGAGTTCTTAAAAGATAGGCACATTTTAAAAACTGAATATGGCTGGCTTTACTGTAAGCTGTCGTGGTCTTCTGACTTCATATAGAAATATGAAGGTTTTATGCTTTATGTTTTTTTTGCAGCAGTCCAGGGATAGTAGAGAGGCGCGTTCTATGCTGACTGGACTATGGTTATTGGTTCTGATACCAGTTAGTAACGGTAGGATGGTCTATTTTGAAGTGAGATATAAATTGGTTGTATAAAGTCAAGGAGGCTGAGATTTTAACACTGAAGTCAAGCTCTCTCTTCCTCATAAAGCCCATTCACTGTAATTGATGGACCTGCATCCAGAGACATCACTAACCAGATCTCCTGAAGTCCAATGCATGATGTCATTCACAGAGGAGAAGGCATCCAGAGCTCCCCACCACGACTACAGTGCTAAACTCTCCACCTCCTTGACTTTATACAACCAATTTCCATCTCACTTCAAAGTTGATTTTCTAGAAGATGCCACCACATAGGACCATGAAAGAAACAATGACTAGGTGTTACGCAGCTTGACATTAGTCTGGCAGTGGTTTATTAGGCCAATTGCTGATCACAGGTTCTCTTTAAGGATTTTAGATAGTTTTAAGACACTTTGGCATTTTGTACAACAGAAGGGTTGTGGCTATTTGAAAGGGGCATGGGATCTATGTGGTGCAATAATCATGTATATGAACACAAGTCTTATTCTAGGCAGATTTATCATTCAGTATTGGACACTACTATAGATCTGGCACAATGTAACTCTGTGTAATATTGTACTTAACTTTTATACACTTTAGGAAAAAAAGCTCCTATGTATGTATTGCCTTACATGCTAATACTTACAGCATCAACTCCTCTACATTCATCCTTCCCACTTTGATAAGATAAGCTCCAAAGCGGTAACTTGCTGCATAGGTAAAAAATATGAAAGACTGACTGAACGCAAAGCAAATACCATATATTTGGGCCTTTCGTTGTGAATTCCTACACAATGAGATAAAAAGAAAGGAGTTGTTATACAGAGATGGCACAGGATGGATGATAAGCTGTGGGACTGTTCTAAATAGTTAGGATATTTGATGGCACCATTTTAAGGCTATTTCTTGGCGTAGTATAATTATCTCTTGTAAAGCACAATAAACATAACAGGTAGTTTTAATGAAAGGACTTGCTAAAATTTTCTCTGTAGAGACTAAGAAGTTAACAGGGTACCTTAATTTATCCTTTTTTTAAAGTGGTTATCTGACATTAATAAAATCTTTACTGGTAGTTGGGGGGGGCAGTGAAAAAAATAAACATATACTTATCTTCCTTGGGGCTCCCAGGGGCGTTGCTGCCATGCCTCTTTTTGTTTTACAGGGGCACAGCAACTCCTCTCCAACAACTTTGGATGGCCAGGAACGCCCACCCGCCTCCCGTAACAGCGCTGGGACATAGGAACGGGGGGTGCCAGGCAGACGGATTTGTCGGAGTGTGTTGTGCATATGGTTGTATAATGTTATACAAATATTTTTTTGTTTATTTTGTTTTGTTTCACTAATGGACAATGTGTACACTCTGGAATGTTTATAATAGACAGTTGCCTCTGTATAATGGCATACAGTGGTATCTGATATCCATAAGGTCCCAAAGTAAAAGGGCCCATTCACAAGGCCATGGTCGATCAGTGAATCCTGGAATGTACAGTGACAGAAGATGTGATAAATGATGCTCAGAGTCTGACCTGCTTTCCCTATTGATCATAGTTTGGAGCTACTGTTCTATGGTATCACATATTACTATAAGTCCAATTTTCTACGGTACTGTGGTGCGTGCAATCCAGCCTCTCCACATTCCACATTCACAGACCATCTGACTGTGTGAATGAGCTTTAATATACATATAGTACCTGACACATACCTGCCAACCTCTGGGTGGAATAAAGAGGGACAAAAAGAGTGTTGTGCAAATTTGTTATAATAAAACCACGCGACCGCAGCCCCCCAGTATACCCACAAAGTATAATACCTAGAACAATGTCTCTTACACCAAATATTCTCACTTTGTACAATGCCCAATTCCCCCTCCTATTATGCTCCCATCTCTGCTCCCATTTTTATAATCCTCCCACCTCTGCTCCCCTTCTTATTGTGCCCCCCTCTCAGCTACCCTTTTTATTGTGCTCCTCATTTCTTCTCCCCTTCCTTATTATCCCCTCTCTGATCCCCCTCTTATGGCCCCTCTTTTGTTGAATAAAAATAAATAATCTGTACTCACCTTTCCTCATTCCCTCACTGCTGTCCTGCCTCCACCATTTCTGTACTACAGCAGCGTCCGGCAGGCGCATTATGATGACGTCAATGCGCCTGCCAGGCTCTGCTGTGTGCAGACATGGTAGAGACCCAGCAGTGATACCAACAGTTGATTGCTTTCTGAATCACCATAGAAATTCATTTATCTCTATCAGCAACTGGAGGATGCCAATAGAGTTGATGACCAGGGCAATAATTTGATAGAGCCCGAAATTTGGGACTGTCCCACTGGATCCGGGATGGTTTGGAGGTTTGCTAACATGTTCCTGCAAAGGTCTGAAATACAGTTGGAGTAAAGATTGGAGGGATTTTCCAGCAACAAAATGTCCCCAGTCTTTCTGTAGAATACGGTAAGTTAACATCTTGAGATGGAGGATTATAACAACTGGCACCAGTTTTACTAAACACTGTACAGATTTGGAAGCAGATAGTATGGTCTATTCTGTAGTAGGGATTATTACAGCTTAGCTGCTACTTACTTCAATGGGAAGTATTTTATAAAATGTATGTACAACCTGTGTAGGGGGGAAAGGGAGGCCAATTAGGAAGTTTGCTATAGGGCCCAGACACTCCTAGTTACTTTTTTGGGTATTATTTATAGAATTCAGATATGGACTTTGCATAAATACTTAAAAGCAAAAATGAAGATTGAAAACTGTGAAATATAATAGAAAGATTTATAATTTCTGATGTCCACTACCGATTTAGGCTTTAAAAAACTGACCAAATCTGAAATCTGAAAATAAGAGCTTAGTTGTATGCCCTGGCCCTCACATAGGATCAAATGTGTGAATGGTTATTCAGGTTTAATCCAGTGCAACAAAACAACAAACAAAATTGAATATTTTTAATTTGAGGATATGGATGTGGGTCCATTCTGTTCAGATACATAGGGGGGTTTTAGTCCTTCAAAATTAGTTTGTATAGCTGGAATAAATGTGGTAATTATATGAGGTATCTGACCTATATGGTTTTTGTAGACTTTCTGTATAATTGTTCTCAAAAGTTTGTTCTCTGGTTAAGGAGACGACTGTTCGAATATTGTCCACAACTTCGGTTGCAATCTATTAGTTCAAGAGGAGAAAAGATTGTATGTTATAACCAATTACTTTATACTTTGCCCAGAATATACATTTAAAGGGCTGTCCCCCGTATCGAGATCTTGGTCCTAATTATGATTTCTGCAACACTATTGAAGCTTATGGAGCACTGGCATGTCATTCATATTGAATTACAAAGCCATCCATAACCTGCCCCTTCCATATATTCCTCAACAAATCAGCCTATACTATTCCACATGTAATCTCCGTTCCTTACAGGACCTTTAGCTTTACTCTATTACCATCCGCTCTTCTCAAAACCGCATCTAGAACTTCTCTCGTGTATCCCCAATACTCTGGAACTCTCAACCAAAATGTGTCAGACTGTCCCCCACTTTCCCAACCTTCAAATGTAACCTGAAAACCCACCTGTTCAGGATTCCCTACAACACACAATAACTTCTCTCCCCTCTCATCTTAAACTCCTAAATAACATAAATCATGGGGGGGGGGGGGTTGTTATTAATTGACTTGCGCCATTTTGGTTCTGTTTTTATATATTTGTATACAGATGATTGGTTACTTAACTTTTTTAAACTTGAAAGTAAAAGTAATGTTTTAAATACTCCTTACCTATGCTATATAATATATATTGCTTTAACCATTGCCAAAAAAAATGATCTCATACACCTTGCATCACAGTTATTAAAATTTTTTAGACTTTTTTGTCAATTTTCTGACTTGCCGGGCTAAAGTGGATTGGTCTCTGAAAATGGGCTTGGTCTCTGGAAAAGTGGTGTGGCCAGGGGAAATTAGTTCAGGCAGCAGCAAATATAATTCTAAAATATAGTGTGCCACTCCTCAAAGGAAGTCTTAAGACGACCTTGACAGATTAACGCTGCACCAGAATTTAAGATCTGAGTGATAAATCTGAAGCAGCAAAAGACTAATGTTGTCTAGAACCTGAGACACATTCATAAATGGTGTTTTTGGCTTCACCAACTGTAGATCTCTACAACAACACTGTATAAATCAGATTATGAGGGCCGATATTTACAATGTTGAGCTACGAATTTAGCACAGAAAGTTGGCTAAAAGTAAAGTAATAATCAAAGTCTGGAACAGATTAAGACGGCCATGGGCCTTGAGCAGTATGAATATTATAGCCCCTACACATCTAGAATTCACTTCCTACATATGGTACTAGATTCAGCTACTTGGGGAATGGAGAATGGGCCCCTTCTGCCTGCTTTCAATCTGCGTTTTCAGAACCTTCAAAGGTTCTGAATTGGCTCTTGTCTACATGTGTATTGAGGGCAGGGACAGATGTACAAGGATTTTATGGGTGAAGGTCATTCTGAGTTTAAAACTTGGTGGGTGGTTTGGATGGCCATGGGCCCTCTGGAAGGCTTGGGCCCCGGGTCTACCGCCCAAACCGCCTATATTATAATCCAATACTGATCATAGTTACCTTTCCCGCTTCTTGAAGATCCTTCTTATCCCGATTAGCAAAGCCAGTGAGAGCCCGGGTTTCTAGTAGACCAGTAACCACAAGAACAGGCGTCATGGCGAGAATCAGCAAAGACAACTCCCAGCCAAAAATGAAAGCAATTATAATGGACAGTCCCATACAGGCAAAGTTCTGTGAAAGTAAACCGAGCCTGGAGCCTGTTGCCTAATTGAATAATAAGAAAAATTCTTACTCTTCTGGAAATAAAGAGGCAATAAATGAATGGTATAGATGTAATAAATTATCTATGTATGTAGCACAGAAGAAAAAATATGATCTTTATAGCCCAAATAGATGAAGATTATGTATTTTTATGCCCTGTCTTTAAAGAACAATCATTGCTTCTAGTTCATTTTGATACAAAACAAGCCCAAAGTTGACTGAGCCGCGAGCCATACGTACAGTTTGGATCTGAGATGCTTCAGTTGCGAGTCTTGTGGTTAAAGCTCCTGTGTTATTCTTCTTGTCATCGAACCAGGATATTTCCTAAATAAATGAAAATAAAATACTAGTGTTGCAAATCCTACAGATCAAGTCTACTCAAGTCTATTATGTTGAAACTTACCTGACGTAACATGGCTTGGAATGCCAGATGCCTTAAACGCATAGTGAGAACTTCTCCAGATCTTCCAAACATGAAACCCTGGTGAGTAGAAGGAAAGGCACTTATAACAGACAGTGATAACAAGAATTGTTAGCTCTTGTGACCAGGGACCTCTTTCCCATTGTTCAAATGATGTTTCTTTATTATTTTGAGATGTCTTGTTTTGTTTGTATATTTACCCAATAATCTGTGGAATGTGATGACACTATATAAAGATTCATTATTATTCCTCAGTGTGTAAAATTTACCTGGAACACCAATATTTTACATCCATCCAAATTGGAGAAGTATAAAGCACTACAATTTTTCCCATATACTTTCTGTATCAATTTCTCTGCTTGCTGTACATCTATAAAAAGCCTCATTGGTTACTTCCATCCGCCCATCAGAAAGTCATGTCACACAGATGCATCTCTGTGTGACTACTCTTGTTTCCTCCTCTTAGCCCCCTTTCACAATTGCGTTTCTCACTTGCGCGTTCTGCGCATGCTTTTGACGTGCAGAACTTGCATTGCACTCTGACCCATTGTAACCAAAGGGTTTTTTCAGACTTGCATTTTTTTTTACGCACTCACGCACGTTTTATTAATGTGCGTTTAAATCTCAGCATGCTCTATTTGTGCAAGTCACACATGTGAAAAACGCACCATACAAGTCTTTGGAGTTGCATCTAAAATGCATCGCACTCTGAGACACATGCAAGTCCAATGCAGATCAAATGCGTTTTTCCCCTGATCAATTACCATAGAAAAGATGGCCCATGGCAACCAATCAAAGCTCCCCTTTAAAATATTCATGATCACTGGTAAAATGAAAGCTGAGCTGTGATTGGTTTCCATTAGCAATTAGAAATATTCTGACTTTCAGACAGCTTGATAAATCTGCCCCATTATCTGCGCCTGAGAAACGCATTGAAAGTGCATTGAAAACACAAAAAAACTGAGACACTGAACAAACTCTGAGTGAAAACTGATTGAACTCTGAAGAAAGTTTTTCAGTTTTTCACTGACCAAACCCTAATCGCACTTTGATCAGATTCTGACACGATCTGCAATGCAAGTGTGAATGATCCTAACCCAACTTACTTTACACAAAACTCAGAGTTTTAAAGACAAGACAGTAAAAATGGGGTCATATTAAAATATTAGGGTTGTTGTCAAAATGTAACTATAAGAACTTACCTGTAAGAAGTAGGTAACAAAAGACACCATGCCAATCACTACAAACATTATACAATATAAATCAGATTCACTTTTTATTTTATCCGGGTCATCATCTCCAAAGATCTGTTAAAAGAAGACAAAGTATTTTAGGTAAATAGAAAAACAAGGAAAAAGATGACTTGAGCGTTGATAACACAATATAAGCTGACAACCTCCTGTAATACAACTAGACTGGTTGTCCTATAGTTGAGAAGTAAGAGCTCTCCTTACAGAGACTTTGCCAATTAAGGCCGCCTTGTAGGTGTGTGGAGCCATCCATACTCCACTAGGGAATTCTGGGGAAATATGCAAATAAGTTTTCCAGGATGGGATAAGGAAAACCATGCCTCTATTGGTTGTTTAGCTGTCCAATAGTGATACAACAATTTTGTCATAACTTGATGTTGCCGCTGAATATTACATTTTAAAATACGGCTTTTAAGACATTATGTGCCCAATATTTAATGATTCCCTACGTCGTTTTAGATCAAAAGTAGGATATAACATTTGCCCCAGGAGGGGGGTGTAAAGACTGACTCTCCTGTATGTACTTTGTGTGATAGGAAGTCTTTCCTTTTCATGTGTCTTATGTAATAGTGTGTACAGATCTGAATCAAAATGATCTGATGGGCCTAACAGATGTGTTCAACCTTTAATTTGGTCTGATTATAAACGGATTCTTTACCCTTGTACTTGGTTAAGAACTCCAACTAGAAAAATCCTAGATCTGTTTGCCGCTTACAGGTTGTGGTTGTTCCCATTAGTTTAGGTTCTATAGCATATTGGACAGATAGCTTAAAGTGTAACAAAGCGTTCACCAAAATTGCATAAATGAATGGTGCAGATGATAATAGTAAACTTTGCAATATACTTTATGTGTCTCTCTTTTTCTCTGCCTTTCTTCCTTATTTAAGCAATTTGCGTTAATCCGCTTTTTCTGTCCTGTATCCACTGACAGCTGAGAGATAAAAGGAGTCTGACAAAGTGTATAAATGATTTAACTCTTTATAGACAGTCCCTGCACAGCCTTGTCTGCTTAGAGAACTGACTCGAATCTAGGTGTTGAAAAAGTTAATCATTAGCCTCCTTATCTGTCTGAAGTGGTTGGACCTCTGAAGGCTTACAGATACACTGCTGTTTGCAGCTGGAGAAAGACCAGAAATACGGCACAGTGAATCTGTTTTACATAATACAGTATATTACAAATTCTACTTTTATCACCTGCTCTATTTCCAAAATTAAAATAAAATGTGATTTAAATGTTTAGCTATGGTTTAATCTAAACCTCTTAGGACACTTTTGTATTAGAGAAGATACTTTCTGACATTTGGCATAGACAGTGAGTGTGGGTGACAAAATATGGGTGTGGTGCACCCAATTGCACATCATTGTTTCAGCATGTTCTAATATACTTACAGCTATAATTTTGGCAAAAATTATACAAAATGCCGGGTGACTTCCTCCATTAATTAGCGATGCGAGAGTCCCAACCATAATATATGGCCATTCAGATTTGTTAAGTTGCATTAGTTTTAAGAAGGAAACATTAGGAAGACTGTTCTGGAAAACAAAAAAATAATGGGGCATATTAATATACAGCGGTCTGTCACAAGAAATAGCAATGGCAACCGATATAATAAATGAAGACAAACCATTGTTAATACAATTTGGTTTTGTTAGGACCTGTGTATATGAGGAGATCTGTTGCTAACAACAAAATTATTAATTTTGAGTGAAAATTAACCATTGTCATGTGTAAGGACCATTAGCTAAAATTCTTAGCTAAAAAGAACCAGGTGAAATTGGAGGTGAAGTAGTCTTGAGCCCCCAGACGAAGGCTCAGTGTGATCCGAAACGTACGTCGGGGACGCGGCCCTCTCTGGACAGCGGAACTCTAAACACCTACACTGCCTGGTAAGAGCAAATACGATTTTGTATGCTAATCACCACAGGGTATATTACAAATACCATCTATCAGTAGCCACTTCATATGTACTTGGCTTATCTCCTACCCAGGTTTTCTTCCATTCCAATACATACTACTCCATTCTGTCCAGATTGGATCGCTCCGTACTTTTCTGTATTCCACCACTCTATGTTTTTTATTGTAATTTTAAATGTATAATGTCACTAATAAAGATTTCTTGTTTTACATGCATCCTCTTAGTTGGTCCTTTTTGTCCCTTTTTTGAGGGGTAAAAGTTTTTTTGATATTGGTTATTTAGGACCAGTGTGTTATTAGTCAGGGGTGACCGTACAGAGTGTCTACATGTGGCCCCGGTATACACATTTCGGGGATGATCTTTTTCTCCCCAAAACCTCACTACCTGTATCCAATTTTTTATCTAGATAGGACACTATGTCCAATCTTCTCAGCTCCTCCTGCTCCATAACATGCTGTCTGCAGATAGGGCTCTATGTACAACCTGCTCTACAATATACTGACAGCTCAAAAATAGCAAGATTGCAGTCATAAATCGGATCTGTTGATGAATCCATCATTAATTTTTGGGCAGTTTAACTCAGCTGCATATTTTTGTCTAACATTGTGGCCACCAGCAAGTAGCTAAACTGGTCACACCACTTTAAAGATGACTGAATAAATAAATAATTTTTTTGCTTTCAGTGCTTACATTCACTGTGCATGTGTCAACAAATGTAGTATGTGCTAATAAACTTGCATGTTATCTGCTGACTCACAAACTTGCCATTGATAAACCTATAGATGGGATATGCGTTAAAGAAACAAATTGGAGGTTATATATCATATGATAGCCCTGCACGGCTTCTTGATGTATCTTGCGGGGGCCTGTGCAGTATGTTCCCATATTCCTGGGTGGTTGAGCAGGCCCCTAGTCTTCTGTCCCAGTGATGGTACAGGGGTCAGGTAGGCATGCCCGGCCATCAGGATCTTCTGTAACCCTCTAAACAAACACTGAGGGACTGTGGTGAGGGACACTGTGAGCGCTGGATGAGGTAAATACAAGTTTATTTTTTTATGCAACAGATCATTGGGAAACAGAAGAGGTATGCCTGGAAAGCTCATAAAGGGCCACACACAATTCTGATTTTACTTGTATTTGGGAGATTGCAGACTCCTTTTATGGAATTACCTCTTCCTCAATCTCAGCTTCATTGACTTCCTTGCCCTCTTTTACACCGTTTCTTAGGGGAGAGTTGGGACACTTTACTGATGGTGCTTTACTGGGTGTCCCATTGACCAACTCTTTTCCCTTGTTGTTGTCTTCTGTTCCTTGTATAGCCTGTAATACATTAGCATTCAGCATCAAGCCCATGACAAACCTTATGTACCACAGCATGAACATTTCTATTACAAAGCAACTTTGTCTCATCCGACCAGAGAATCTTAATTCTCATAGTCCCGGAGTCCTTCATGTGTTTTTTTGGAAACTGTATGCAGCAGAATCGCCCGAAGGTGAGTATGGAAGTTTGTTTTTTTTAATGTGCTTGGCAAATGGGGCTGGCTGTATACTGAACGAGGAGGGCTGTATACTGCACAGGGCTTGCTGGCTACTGAAGGGGGCTGGCTGGCTGTATAATTAAGGGGGCTGGCCGGCTGTATACTTATGGGGGCTGGCTGTATACTTAAAGGGGCTGGCTGTATACTTAAGGGGGCTGACCGGCTGTATACTAAGGGGGCTGGCTGTATACTTAAGGGGGATGGCTGTATACTTAAGGGGGCTGGCTGTCTGTATACTAAGGAGGCTGGCTGTATACTAAGGGGGCTAGCTGGCTATAAAATACATGGGCTGGCTGACTATATACTACTGGGGGCTGGCTGGCTATATACTACTGGGGGCTGGCTATGTACAACTGGGGACTGGCTATATACTACTGGGGGCTTGCTGGCTATATACTGGGAGGCTGAGACCAATGCATTTTCCACCCTCGGCTTATACTCGAGTCAATAGGTTTTCCCAGTTTTTTGGTGGTAAAATTAGGGGCCTCGGCTTATCCTCGGGTTGGCTTATACTCGAGTATATACGGTAAGTCTATATTCTCTGTTGCTGCTAATCTGTCATTATATACTGTTCGGTTCTATCATCTGCCTGAGACTACTTCTATTCTGTTAATGGATTTTTGTTGCATATTTTGAAGGACTAGCAAAATAGATGGAGTACCTGTGCTGTTGCAAGTGCATAGTATGTTCCATTTTTCTCCATCAATTCCGAATGAGAGCCTTCCTCAGCCACAATACCATTTTGTAGCACCACAATTAGATCTGCCGTCCAAACTGTGCTAAGACGATGAGCGATGACAATTGTTGTCCGTCCCTTACTGGCCTGAAAAAAAATTTAATAATTGTGAATTTACAGTAGGCACATGGATAAGAAAAACTACTGAATTTCACAAGCCTGTAATGTTTAGATGTTAATGGCTCATTATTTAAAACATCACTCATACTGGACGTATGTGTGAACATTCGCTATGCAGGTCGTCCTGAAAAATGTTGGTATTCTATACAATGGTAACATTTGTAATAAAAAGTCACATTAAATCCTACAAAATCAGTTGAAGCAAAAAGAACTCCATTGGTATCACAATTAAAAGCAACAGAAAACAGCAAAAAGGTTATTTAGCCAATGTCAATTAATGTAATTTCTATTATATTGGGATATAGAACAACTTTGCATATTATCTTTTTTACCTATATCCAGCAGTTTCTTTGCTATACCCTTCAGATTATATCAGTGATGAAGTAGCTCCTTTTGCTGACAAGAACTGGTGTCCATAGTAAAAACAACTCTATGGACTGCTGTTCGCTGCTCACATAGGAGGAGGTCATGTGACAGAACTCTCTTGGTGTATGTAGCAGAGCTGGAAGTGTTCAGCAATACAGAAGTCTCCTACACAGAATAGTGAGGTACAAGATCTCCCCTTCCTCCATCTCAGTCTGATTCTAGAGAATCTTTCTGTCTCTCTCTCTCTTCACACCTCTCCCCAACCTTTCTACTCAAAGTTCTGTACAGAAAAGCAATTACCCTTAGTGTTCAGGTAGCATATACTATGCACTGCATGTAGTTGTTTTATTTATAATTTCTTCCACTTATTACATGTCCCATGCTCCTCCATGTGATGGAAGCTGCTAGACTAGTCACCATATACATCCTGCATGTACACTGTGCAGTGTTCAGTGGATTTACTTGTGGTAATCTAAATTAATTTTATGCTAAAGTACTATGAAAGAGAGAACACAGGGCATTGTGGCATCAGGGGGCAAAGTAAATTGGACTCAATTTCAGGGCTGGTACAGAAAGATATTAGTCTTCGCCCACTTCACCTCTGGTGAGAAAGATTTTTGTCAAACACTTTCAGAACAGAAAGAAAAAGGCGAGTAGCACAATATGGGCATCATTCTGTTTGTTTGTAAAGGGGGAATCATATATGAGAATTTGGTAAATTCATTTTAATTTTACAGTTACGCTGTAAATAAATAATCAGGCAACTAAATATAAATAATAAATATAATTAGAAATAAAAAAAACAGAAGTCGTTCAACATAAAAAATAGGCATCGCCTCAACTCCATCATATGTTGAACTTAGTTGCACTTATAGTGCTAATGAGACAACATAAAAGAAAATAATAATTAACAAAAAAGCTAAAATTTATTTAGAGTTTTTTTTTTAAAGTGTTAATTTATGATCTAGATTTATTTGATTTATTAACAGTGCCTCATACTTACCTTATCCAGAGCTGCTTGAACAATTGATTCACTTTCTGTGTCCAGGGCAGAGGTAGCCTCATCTAGTAGAAGGATCTTTGGATTTCTTACTAATGCTCTGGCAATTGCTATTCTTTGCTTTTGTCCACCACTTAACTGTGCCCCTCGTTCTCCCACAAGTGTTTCAAATTTCTGGAAGAAAAAAACATAAAAATACAAAAATAAAATCCAAAACAAAATCATAATGTAGAAGCTTCTTCTCATGCTACTTTTTATCTTCTGCAGAAAAATATTTCTGACAGCAGCAAAATCTGTATTTAACTTAATGGTTAGAAACACCAATTTAAATAGTCCACCTGACAAGAATGAGTGTTAAACCAATTATGAAAACAGAGATTTGAAGAACAGTCCACTCCAAGCTGACAGGCTGCTTCTCTGATGGATTTCTCTGTACGTGGTAGTAAGTCAGCATGAGCCAGAGCCACTCTAAAAGATAGATCAAGCTAAACTTTGCCTAATGTGTTAAAGCCTTACTTTTACCATCCTAAAAGCTGCCATTGATTGCTTACCTCGGGTAGAGCCATGATGAAGTCGTAGGCATTGGCTTCTTTAGCTGCCAATACAATTTCCTCATCAGTCACATTTTCTCTTCCATACTTGATATTGTTCTTAATGGATGTTGCAAACAGGACAGGTTCTTGGCTGACCACCCCGATCATCTCTCGGTAGTGTCTAATATTCAGAGACCTTATATCATGACCATCAACCGTTATCTATAACAAAACAATGTTTTCATAAGAGAAAATAATTCCTGAAAACATTTTTATGTGGAAGTAAAACTAAAAAATGAATTACCGATCCCTCTTGTGGATCATACATTCTCTGTAGTAGCTGAACTGTGGTGCTTTTGCCACATCCACTCTGTCCTACCAAAGCCACAGTCTGTCCAGATTTCACCTTTAAATGTAGTCCATTTAATACCTTAAAAATAAATAATGATAAGATCGGATTATGATTACAACATAAAAGAGGGTTAAAGGGGTTTTCCCACATTCTCTAATTCACTGTTATTAACAAAAATGCAGCATATCACAGATATAAGTCCAACCTGTCTCTATCAGTCCTGCTGTACACAATTTCAGTTGCCCCTAGACACGACCCTGTAACTTCTGTGCGAGATCGTGCTGATGAGATTTCTGTGTCTTTCTGCTCTGAGCCTTTAGCCACGCCCCCTGCACGGAGCTCAGAGACACGGCCTGATCACATCCTTCCAGGTCATCGTGAGCAGAGAGAGAGGCTGCACACTACAAGCTACAAGGAGATAAGTGATCCGAGGGAAGGGAAGGGGGGCAGGCACATAGCTGTGAGATGTAACAGAGCTCACAGTGTAACAGTGTAAAAGTCAGCAGCCTCTGTCTGTCAGCCTCTGTGATACTCATGCATCTATGAACTGTCTCATCCCTTTCTATGTGCCAGTATGTTATTACAATGTCAGAAGCCAGGTGAAAGAGCATATACACCTGAACCCTGATAAAGTAATCACATTGTCACCCCACAGAACTAGATGGAGAATAAAGTGTCTGCTTAGAGAGTCCCCGCTCACACCCTGGGATTTTGCACGGATCACTGAGTGATAGGAGCTAAAACAGCAAAACAACTGAGTAAAATTGTTTCCATACATCTGCTAACTTATCAGAAGTATATTTGCATGGACTGCCATCAATAGTAAATATGTGTTGTACTGTGATGGTGTATTGACTATAAATGATCCTTAAGTGAAAGCTCGTTCTCAAGCAGGTGAAATACTCATCTGAGCAACGAGCCGTTTTGAATATGTTAATGCTCGAACGAGCATCAAGCTCGGACGAGTATGCTCGCTCATCTCTAGTTGTCATCTTTCAGCAAATAATTGATATAGTTTGTGTAAGGAAAAGTTATACAATTTTCAATATACTTTCTGTATCAATTTCTCATGGTTTTCTAGATTTCTGCTTGCTGTCATTTTATGGAAAGCTTTTATGTTTCCTTCCAGTGGAAAGAGATCTGTCCATGGTCATATGACAATATAAAATGCACATATACATGAACCTAAGAAGTCTGTTTGTATATTCCCTTAAAAACACTTACCACAAGGGCATCTCCAACGGTATATCCCTGATCTCCCAAAATAAGAATTGTTCCATACCAAAATCCTAGCCCATATGAGGCATAAACAATTAGATACACAAAGCCAAGGGCAAGCTGGGATGCAATAGCTTTCTTGATACCAAGTTTTTTGGCTTCTCCCAAATTATTCGTATATCTAAAAATGAAAACAATGAAATTTGAAGTTTGAACTAAGTTTGAGTGTTTTATATAGAACTAAAGGAAACACCTTTTTATTTCTTTCTCTTGTCCTCCAAATGCCACCACAGTTCTTATTGAGGAGAGGACCTCTTCAGCCACTGCTCCTGCTTTGGCATAAGCTGAAAGTTCTTTGCTTGTCAGAGACACCATCATCTGGTTGAAGAATTAAAAAAAATTCTATTAAAAATGTGTACCTTCAGGGGCCATTTTTTGTATTGAATCTTTAATACAAACTTGTTTGCAATACCATAACTTAAAACAAGCCTCTAAAGGTGTACATAGCCTTTAAGATGCTGTCAAACTAATGGATATAGGAAGGCAGATTTACCAATTCCATTGGTTACATTAAGACCATGTAGTCTTAAAATGTGCCAACACAGAGGCTGATGCAGGATTACAAATCTGGAGTATGCGCATAAAGCTGGTCCAGAACATTCTTATGCATTGTTATATAGGACAGAGTTAAGGTTTGTACTTAAAAATGTTTTTCCTCCCTTTCTGCTTTTAGCAGTGTGTATAAATCAGATTCCCTTCCTGCGCTTACAGAAGCTGCAAAAGTTTCTAATACCTTCACAGTCACTAGACAGTCTTATCACCTTATGGAACATTTTTAGTGCAAGTGAAATATTATCCAGGCATGAGAACAGTTAGTTTTTAGCTTCCCGACTATCACAGTTTGTTGTTTATGGATTTGAGATGACTCTCACAAACACCGCTCACTATTGGAGAAGAAAGGAGCTAATTATGCCTTTTGTTCCCTTCTGAAATATATGAAGCAGGGGTGCACAAACCATGAGGTGAGTTGAGTTTCTTGCCTCAGGCAGCACCACCTGTGGCAAGATGGGGGGCAACATCAGGGGCACGGTCACCTGCTACAAAGCAGGACCTGCCACAACTAGGCTCTCTTCATGGTTGTGAGACACTGCACCCACTTATTAAAAAAAATAAGCTGATATATAAATACTGGATGGGGCAGAGGAGGCGCCGTTCGATAGCTCGCCCTAGGCAGCAGAAATTTAGTCCCCCCCCCCCTTTGACCAAGTTAACTATTTTCATCTGCGCTATTCGGTTCTGAATTAACTTTTTTTGTTCTATAGGTTTAGTTACCTTTTCAAGGTATTATCTTTTGGAGACTTTTATTGCATATTCACAAGGTATGAAATAAATGCCTGATAGGATGGAGGTCCTTCACTCCCACCATCACCTGATAATATAACTTCATGAAGGCACTACTAGGGGGAGTATGAGTGGGAAGATGACAGCACACTACCTTTGCTCTCTGTTACAGTAACACCTTGCGCAGCTTTCCATTGGCAAGTAGCTTTTACTGTTATAGATAACAATTACAACCTACTGTATTAGGAAACACTTCAGTGAAACTGTAGTAGTTACCTTAGAACAAAATGCTGATGATATTGACATTAGTGGACTTGTGGACATGTAAACTAAGGCAAGCTGCCACCCTTTTGCCAATCCTATTACCAATCCAGCTATACAGGTTGCAGAATTTTGCAAAAAATGGCCAACTTTGTCTCCAATCCCTTCATTAATTTTATTGATGTCTCTGGAAATAAAAAGTAAAGATATTACATTATTATAATATCTATATAACATCAATAATTGTATGCAATGCACTTGGAAAGTCTTTGACTTCACATTGTATGATGTTCAGGACTTGTGATAAAATTAGAAACATTCAGGTCCTTCCCCCATCATTCTGCAGTACCACATAATGACAAAGTGAAAACAGGATGTCACTTATTTATGTCTCCAGAGATGTTTTATTTGTTTCAAGCCACAGCGCTGGTCAGGTCCCTCAAGGACTTTCAAAGCATTGTCCTTAAGTTACTCTTGTCCTTAAGTTACATCCTTTCAGACAATACTCAGAACATAGGATACGTCACTCAAGATCCAGGTCAGGAAGTCTGACAGCAGATTTTCCAATACTGAAATTCAGGTGTATGCAGGGGACAGGCTTAATTAGGTCATCTAATAAATTGTGGTTGCTGTATATACTATAATTTATTCACGTGACTATATAGAAGATGTTTTTTTATGTGGGAATAGTATGTTCAGTTATGTTTTGAGGATAATATATATTAGGAATATGCTCAATTAATACCACTGTGACTGTGGTATTTTTAGGGGCACAGTGTGGAGAAATCGTAAAAAATCCTCTTGATAGAGTAGATAATCACCTGTAAGGTACTAGATACTAGAAGTGACTAATGTCTGTGTCTTATGACTGACTACTAGTGTGTATGGTAGCATCATTGGGCACGGGGGAGGCTAATTTTCAAGTTTCACCTCAGGCAGCAAAAAGGCTAGAATCTGCCCTGCTCCCGTTGAAATAAGACCCGAGATTCTCACAGTATGATAGTCTAGATGCTTTTTTTGTAAACTCTATAAAGGCTTTCAGGTGGCCTATATGCTATAGTCATGGCTGACCTTCTAGAAGGTCATATGTACACAAGGTCTTTAGAGCTCAGCCAGAATGACAGTTCTTGGTCACCTTTCTTACAAAGAGTCTTTTACTAAATTACTTAAAAGCATAAAAAGAAGAATCACTTACTCTGTGAGGCGACTGTTAAGTTCTCCAGATTTGGTGACATCAAACCAACCCATGTCTTTGGTTAATATTGAATGGAAGAAGGTTTTTCGTATCCTTCTTGTCTGTCTTGCAGCAGCTAGAACCCAAAAGGAAACTTGTACATATCCACAAACTAAGACAGCAGCTCCAATAGCAGCATAGTATAAGGAAAACCTATGGCGAAAAGTAATTTTAGATAAATATTACTGACGCTACTTTACACAACATAAAATTAGGGAGGCCACAAAAAGGTGAAAAACAAATTTCCTTTGAACAATCTGCAAGACAAGAAAAACTAGGGATACATTAGTGACAGCAGATTAGCTTAATAACAGTAAACCGTTAAAGGGACAAGGACTGTATATAGTAAGAACTGTATGTTTTTATTGTGACAGCCAATTCTAATTCTCTGTGGTGGGCTCATTGGTGGTACTTGCCCCTCTAATGTATGTAATATGCACCAATTCTTACCTCGTCTAATTGTTTGACCTCATTGGAAATAACTTGCCACCAGGTGAGTTGAGAACACATGTGTGATAACTAGATCAAGTCTGTCTGTGTATCGGGTGTGCAAAAGTAATAATTGTTGTACAAAACAATGTTCAACCAACAACTATTAAAGGCGTAAAATACCTGAGACTGCACAAAAAACTTAAACTGCTCCTTTTTCATAATGACAAGCTAAACACTACAACCATGTGTCATCCGGTACAATAATACATATAGTACCTTTTACCTATATATGAACTATTAAAGGTGTATGATGAATTTTACTTATTGGTTACCAGGGTCGCCATCAGGGACGTTTTTGTTTGACTGTGTTCAAGGGCCCAAAGGAGGAGAAGGGGCCCCAAGCCACAGAAAACCCTCCTCCCTTGAAGCGTGCAGGGAAATTACTGTGTACACAGGGCTGGATTATCATTCTGTGGGGACCCACAAAATTTGCCAGTCAGGCGCCCCAAACTTCCTAGTGACGGTCCTGTTGGTTACACATTTCAAAGTATTTACTAACGAACCTTATTTGTACTTATCATAAATATGGCACACAAAGCAGCAACAACCACATAATCGGTGCATTGGGATCTAAATACAATTGCATGTATTTGAGGATAGCACTACATGCCCCTACTGTCAGAAGAAAGAAGTTTTGAATACTTTGGATTTCTACATATCCAATTGTTTATCCCTTTGGCAGAAAAGTGCAAATCCAAAATGCATTTTTAAGGGAAATCAGTAAAATGGATGGCAATAATTGATACATATGTACAACTTATAGAACTTACAATGTCATCTGCTCTTCTATTGGTTTGTACCGTGCACATTCAGCTGTAAATTAAAAAACATGAATACACATATTATAATTCATAATACATGGTTACGGTATAATTGACACACATGGCACACATTAAAGGACATCTACCACCAGGATGAAGAATTGTAAACCATGCACACTGACATACTTGTGTGTGCCCCCTCCCCTCTTTTTCAAGCTTCCTCTGCCCTTGTGTTTAATAAAAAAAAACGGCTTTTAAAATTATGAAAATGAGTCATTAACATCTATGGATCCTGGAGCCCCTTAGACTCATTTGCATAATTGTAAAACCTTTTTTGTACATACCAGGACATAAGAAGCTAAAATAAGAGCAAATCTTGACACATGGGGCACACTCCAGTATGTCATTGTGCATGGTTTACAATTTTTCATCCTGGTGGTAGATTTCCTTTAAAGGACATCTGTCATCAGGTCTGTGTCACTTGTCCTGTCACTACTACCTGTTGGAGCAGCTCACAAGGATCCCATCACAGCCTTTATCTAGTTATTTCATACATTAATCATTGTAAAATCATCTATTCTTTATTATGTAAATGAGACTGGTCACATGGTCAGAGGCAGTGATGTCACCCCTGTTACCCCTCCCCGCTCCTCCCCTTGCTCATGTCTGGTGTCTGTGCTGCATCTGCTGACATGCTGCATCCTCCTAATGCACATGTGTGAGACACAGACATCAGCTACACATGTACCTGACATGTTCTGTTATGACAGGGCTGCCTGGAGCTGTTGTATTTCTCCTATACACACACACACATGCACACACAGGCTGCATGGGGTGCCAGCACCAGGAAGCACATCATTATACAGCCTCACATCATTATACAGGCTGTCAGTCAAGCATTGGGGGTGTGGCTGTGCCTCCCACTCATGAATAAGCTGGACAGCTTGAATATGCTAATGACTCATTGGACATTTCACAGGTCATTTGCATAAAGCTTTAGGACCTCATTGCTTAGGTTTACAGGCATGTAGAGGGACAATCAAGGGATAGAGGCAATGCTCTCTAATGGCAGTTTATGAAAATATATTTAGTTTAGGGGGGTTATTTTGCATGACGGGTTCTCTTTAAGACTAAAATAGGTAAAATGAGCTCTGTGTTGTAGAAGCCATGTTAGCAAACGTGTCACACAATATGTTTCCAGATTACTTTAAAGGAGAATTCCAGGATTTATTTTTATTGATTAGTATTAGCTCTTTGCAGAGTTTGGATGAGCATGTAGCCGTTTTATAGTCTTCCAAGCGCAGCACCATACATAGTATAGCAGTGCCCATTTGCCTGAATGATTCTAGAATGTGACAAATAAACAAGATGTTTGTGCAGTAGATTTGGTAACCACTAGAGATGAGCGAGTATACTCGTCCGAGCTTGATGCTCGTTCGAGTATTAAGGTACTCGAAACGGCTCGTTGCTCGGAGAAGTATTTCCCCTGCTCGAGATCGAGCATTTAATAAAAAAAACACAGTGAAGAACAATGAAGAATAGAATAAAAACAGTGAACACAGTGAACACAGGATCATTTAAGTGAAAAACACAGTGAAGAACACAGTGAAGAATAGATTACAGATGTTTGGCACATCTGCTTACTTGTCGGAAGATACGCGCGATACGGTGCGAACAAAATAGTATGTGAAGAACACATTGAAGAACATGGTGAGAAGGACAGAGACACCGGGGAGCAGGACAGAGACATCGGGGCAGCGGCAGCACAGAGACATCGGGGCAGTACGGAGACATCCGGGCAGCGGCAGAGAGATCGGGGAGACTTCAGTGGAAGAAGAAGAGCGGAACCCGGGACAGTGTATCTCCCGACAAGTAAGCAGATGTGTTTTTCACTGCGTTTTTCACTTAAATGATCCTGTGTTCACTGTGTTCACTGTGTTCACTGTTTTTATTCTATTCTTCACTGTTCTTCACATCTGCTAACTTGTTGGGAGATAATATACGTGCGGAACAGTGAAGAATAGATTGCAGATGTTTGCATACATCTGCTCACTTATCAGAAGACATTCTATTTTTCAATTAAATAACACATTTTATTCCCGAACCATGGTCCCTTTGAAAAATTCTCGAGTCCCCCATTGACTTCAACGGGGCTTGTTATTCGAGACGAGCACTCGAGCATCAGGAAAAGTTTGTCTCGAATAACGAGCACTCGAGCATTTTAGTGCTCGCTCATCTCTAGTAACCACCCAGCTGTCTTGACTAATCTACAAGTAGATCAGAAGAGTGCCAGGTGTTGGACCTTCACCCATCTAACTAACTACCCACATTATAAATAAACATTTTCCAAAATACCAGTCTTAGATCCATTCTCCCTAATCTGGCAACATGAAAATAACCTAGTTATGGACACTTTCTTATGTTCTAGTCAATCATGTTTTTAGTATTCTTACATGAGTTTTGTATTGTTGAGTTGTGACACAAGATACTGTCGGTCATTTCACCAAACACAATGTGCATAATCGGTAGGCAGATCCCATTGCCGAGAGCACCAATAGATCCAATGATCATGTAGAGAATGTCCAACCCATCTGCATAGCGAAACTAAATAAAATCAGATTCAAAGGAAAATAAGATATAAGAACATACAAAGTAGCTCTGTCTTAGTAGAAAACTTTAGAGTTTATTTTGGTGATAAATGAGGACATATCTCTAGAACCTGATCAAGGAAAAAATCTTCAAATATAAAACTTCATGCTTTATTTCAGGACCATAGTCATGTCACAACTTTCCAATTTTCCATACAGGTGTTCTGGGATATAAGTTATCTTTACAACTAAAAAAGGCAGAGTATTTACAAAAAACGGTTTGGGAATGTGCCTACAAGTGCCGATGAGGACATGGGGGGAGGATAAAAAGGGGTACTGGTGACAGGTTCCCTTTAAGCGTTGGACACTTTATCCGGTTCCTTATCTATCAGCTGTCAGTGTAAGTACTGGAGGTAGACCTGATGTATATACACTGCACAAAGCAGAAAGGAAAAAAAACTGGAAAAATACATTTTTAAAAAAATATTATTTTGCATATAACTGTTTAAGCAATTTGTCTTTGTTGTAAAAGAAAAGCTGTCGTAAAAAATTGGTTGTAAAAGAAAAGCTGTCTCTTTATGAGTCTCTGCCACTAACCACATCTCATAACCTAATTAATCTGGGAACACTGACACGCCTATGGCTGCTGAAAAATACAAATACACAGACAGAACATCTGAAGTAGGACATTGTTTCCTAATTAGCTGCTTTATAATTGGTCACTTTTAGGATGATTCATGATATATGGTTTGTTGCACCATCATAAAATCATACAGGTAGTATTATTCTTGCTGCTATATAAGTATTTGTGAGCCATTTTAATGTCTAACACTACCTGGGTCCAGCACCTAAGAGTATGAGAAGCAACATAGTGTAAGTCCTCGTTGTAAGAAAATATTACTCCACATTATCTACTTTTTGTTTATTTTACACTTCTGTATCCTCAGTACAGAAGCAATTTGGTCACTTTGTAGGTGGCCTATTCAATTATATATCAAAAATGTATATGTTATTATGAAGTCATATATTTTCTTACTTTTATTATTAAATTGTTTCTTTCCACGGAACTCTAAGTCTTTTTATTTTGAAAAAATGAAAAGTAGACATGCACAAGTTCTATGTATTGGTTGGTCCTCCTTGTGGTAGGTTCAAATCCAGCTCATCCCTGCTTTTGTCTTTGTACAAACTGCCTGTTTTCAACCCTCCAAATATTTTTAAATAGGTATGAGCTGTTCCATTCAAATTCAAGTTTGGCCAAACCTGAGCGCTGCCCCCACCGGTAACACCTGCAATCAGTTCCATCACTGCAGTCGCAATTACACTGCCACCATTGACTATGGGTGTTACCAGTAGGTGACAATGAGCTGAACACTGAAAACAAACTTCTGGCTGAAGTTTGGGATCAAGTTCGCAGACCCTATGTTTCCGCACATTGTGGTTCCTGTCCACTTATCACAAAATTTTTTGAAAATATGGAAAAAAATTAAAAAAAAAGAGTTGTCTTATATCTTTAACCAAATTAAACAGTAGTAAAGAACATGTACATGATAAATAACCATTATGTGACTTTTGTTTCTCATTTTCATGCAGTTTTTTCCTCTACAGGCTCGTATGTGTAATATGTCTCTCAGCTGATTGGTGGGAGGGAGACCGAGCTGTTGTAATTCACACCATTTACTACACAATTCACAATCACCTAAAAATGCAGAAAACAATGGTTTACTTACAATTTTGATTGGACTAACAGCCTTTACTTTCACTTTGTTCCCTTTTTGTACATTTTCTTGCCTTTAAACAAAAAGAGCGCAAATGAGAGAGGTAACAGTGAGTAAGTAAGTAAAAAGGGTTGGCTTTTTTAAATAAAAAACACATTGGTCCACATTTCTTAAAGTGTTTGCGCCAGTTTTCTGTCTGACTTTGCACAGAAAAGAACATGCAAACTGCGCCAGTTTTGTGTCACAGCTGCACTCTGTCCAACAAGGCGTGTCAGTGCTTAGTCGGAGTTTGCGCCACATTTATTACTGACATGCGCCACAATTCTGCTGCATGAACAAAGTGCACCAAAAAAATTGGTGCATTCTGCCGGTGTCAGATTCATGAAGACCCTGCGCCAGTTTTCAATATTCAATAAATTGGGCTACATTTACTAAGAGTAATGCAAACTCCACTAAATGCAGTTTGTCTGTGAGGTGTGTAGGGTGCGCCAGATTCCTGATTTCTGGCTCCAGTTCTTCATGAATCTGGCGCTCCCTGCACTGCCCCGACAGAGTTCATAAAGTTTTTTTGATGCCCCTTTAACATAGGGCATGCAGCAGACTATGCATGTTAAACCTGCACACCTCACAACTGAGCATCGGAAAAAGAAAGTTCATCTCATTGAATATTATTGGTTTCTTTTGCAGTTTCCTTATTTAAAAAAAAGGTATTTAGGGTTTCAGAAATTGATCACTAATCATACAAATAACCGACAGGTGATATTCGACTTCATAAGCCAGTGACGTAATATTCATCCATCACATTCAAGTTAATGGAGCTGAGCTGCAATACTATGTACTATGTATGACGCGCTGCTAGATAGGAAGCAAGGAGTCTGCAAAATTCACTCTACAGATCCTAGTACACCCCTTTTATTCTGGGATTGCACTTGTCTACCAGAGGATCTAGATTTGGACTTATATAAGAAGGATATACGGCAGACAAAATCATACGGTGAATGAAAGTTGTGTTTGATCACATCAGCTGCAGAATGTATGACTTTGTAACATATCCATATCATATAACATACCCATTTTCTTTTTGACTTTCATCCAGTAAAGATTCGGTTGTAGGGTGGACATTGTTGATCTCTGTATCAGTATCTTTGGTGTCATTTCTTTTCTTGCTTCTGCTCCATGAAAACCACTGTGGAAAATAATGGATATTTGTACACAATAAAGTCATCATGAGAAGTCACTTTAATCCAATGTTCCTTTAACAAATAACCAACTTGTCAGTGGGTTTTCCTGATACTGATCCCTGTGTTCTTTGGGCTTTGGTGAATTTGCAATATTTTAAAACAAAAGTCGCAAAAAGTCTCCAAAAGGATGGCAAACTGTCTTAGGCGCACAAAAAGTTGCATAGGAGAACAAGCACCACAAAAAGTCACAAAAATAAAGAAAAAGGCAAGCAAAAAGTTTGATACATGTGCCCCATAGAAACCATTTCAGATACACATTCATGAGAGGAGTTATGAAGGACTGGGGTCTGACCCAGTATAAGGCTAACATCGACATCTTGAAGTGTAGGAAAATACACGCCAGCAACAAAAGGAAAAAAACTGCAGGATTGTTTCAAAGAAATTAATTACTGATGCGTCATCTCATACAATTCATCATCTCCATTTTTATCACCTCCCATTAAAGGGAATCAGATTTTTTGTATGATATGTAGTGAAGGTGATGCCATTTGGTTCCATATGAAGAGGAGGTGTCCAAACTTCTATAATATTGGCCACATGAATACTCACTCAAACAATAGTATTACATTACGTACATTATTCAGATGATATATCACATCATTTTGCTACCTGGCTATCTTTATCATTCACCTAACTATTAAACCTTTCATATTTGGCACATGTATAAAGATGAAATAGTACATTATAGTACAGTAACGCATAGAGATGTATAGGTCACCCTCACACTCCAATATTTGGGCACTGTACTACTTTCTATTATTTCAGTTACTTGCCCTGGATCACTCCAGCTTTGTTGTGTATCTTGTTCCAGAGCCATTCACAATGTTCTATGAATAATCCTAATATTGATTTCTATTGATAAGGAGCATTGTCCTATGTTGTTACACAAGATTCTATTTGCCTTGGCAGCAGCTGCCTGGCACAGGTTACAGCAGCCCCGTCTGTTTACTGCTGTGCAGTGATGTGCCTAAGTCTTTTTCCATGCCGGTTTTATCTGCTCTGTTCCCGGACTGCTGCTGCTGTTATGTAATGGTGACATTTTCCCTTTCCACACTCATCGCCCCAATTTATCAAAACTAATGCAGTCTGTACTATGCCCACTTATTCTGTGAAGTGTGCAGAGTGCGGAAGATTCATCAAAACTTACGCCCGGTCAGCCTGTGAGCCATGATCTTAGCTTTTTCATGTTAAACCTCATTTGGTACCTCTCTATTTTAGGCCACCAAATACCAGTGTAATGTAATACTGGCAGCATCTGTGTTAACTACTTTTATCATTAAGGAACTTCTGCCAAACATGTTACCCTAAATGCCCTCTACAAGGTCACTTATACAAGAAATACTGACATCCTAATAAAGCCGTCTAGGATGATGGCATTATGATGAGGATAGGGTAATATTGTTTTGTTGCAGTCCCCCCAGGACATTTCCTTTATTCTTTTTTTTAATAAATAAATCCCCTCCCCTTTAGACATACAGTATAAAAAACAAAAAGGAACTCAATAAGCTGAGTCAAACAAAGAAAAAGAAAGAAAAGGAAGATGATTAAAAAAATACTTCCCCTTGACCCCGGAAACAAATGTATCAAAAATCAGACAAACTTTCCATTTGCAACAGAGGATGATAAACTCTCGGAGAGTTGGTCTACCTCCCTATTTCCATCCTCCCCATAGGGATTGTATTTATATTTTTGCTTTGGAAACCTTAGGAACCTCCTTAGATTTTAAGAGGAAAGGGTTCACCTCCTAACATATTTATTGTCGTAAATACAATGTTTGTTTACTGTTTTTTTTTGTTTTAGATCAGTTTGAGGGGAAGGCGGCGATTTTACATTTTTTATTATTTTTTTAACTTTATTTTAAATTTTTTTTTACTGTTTTTAAGAACCTCCAGGGTACTTTAACCCTAGATGGGCTGATCATTCCTACCATATACTGAAATACTACTGTATATGGTATTTTTACAACAAATCATTGCAAAACATCTGCAGAAAACATAGGGGCTCAGGTCTAATGAAGTCTTTGCCAACGGCAATATGCAGCACACCACATGTCTGTATAAAGAGTCATACATCCTTAACAGCTCGTTGACGGATATATCCGTCAGTGAGTGTTAAGGAGTTAAATGTGGTGGGCTAGGTTGTTCATGCCCCTAGCAGCCCTGCTTCCCAACATACCCAGAGTGGCGTGAAGGTTGGAAAAGCCTAAACACAATAAATAGCCCCCATTTGAGAGAATAATTTTATCATTCTTTTGTTGACAACTGGGTGTTATCGGTTGCTAACCATATACAGGTTCGTAAGCTGTTCTATACACCAATTTGTCAATGATTCAAACATTTTTGGAGCAATAACCCAATGCAGAGTTATAAGAAAAGATGTGCCAGAAATGTTGCACGATCCTATAGTAGCCTGTGCATCTTCCTCTTGTATCTCCTTATGCCATTTCTAATTGCTACATTAACAGCAACACTTATCCAACTGGTCATAGGCCTGGTATAAAAAGATCTATGGAGAGATCTCTGTACTGTCCATCCAGGTAATTGAACATTGTAACGAGGTCTCCCCTTAGTCAGTAAATGGAGTAAAAAAATTGCTTAATCATAGACGTTTTATCCGTTAATGCCCCTTGTGCTTCAGGATGCAGGAGTAGATGCGTAGATGAGAATCTTGTACCCAGTGACATTGGGTGACGGTATCAAATTCAGAAATTTATTAAAAACTTCCTAGCATTTTTATTTTTCTGCAGCATGCTACGGATTTGGAGCTGACAGGTTCCCTTTAAAAGGTTCCACTTATCCAGCAAACATGTTTTCCAGCCTAACAACCAGCTGTATTCCAGCACCTTTTGATCCCCTCTTTAGCGCATATGAAACCATAGCCCCCATACTCATAATTTTTATTAGTAAATAGCTTATAATTATATCATATTTGTGGATTTATTTATTTTTGTATCTATTCATATGGATGCAAGACCCTTCTTATCCTTGTGGCTGCTGGGGTCACATTTGCAGCACAACATCCAGTGATTTAATTCCTTGAATTCTTCCCCATAGCACAACCTTCTGCAGCATCTAAAAGATTTACTAATACTAATGTATGGCGTGGGGGAAGCTGCTACAATGACTGCCGCTAGGTCTTATTTTCAGGGGAGGCCTTATATTTCTAAGCCTGAACATTATTGCACTAGGTCTTATTTTCGGGGGATGTCTTATTTTAGGGGAAACAGGGTAGTATATATGCCTGGGAAATGTTTTATTCATGTTTCTGTTCAGAAATGTTATTAGAACATTCCAATGTTTTGGTAAGAATGACGCATCAGACTTACTCGTATTTTGGATCGATGAGTTGTAACACACAATAATGTCCGTCATTTCACCAAACACAACAAGCATCAGAGGCTGGCATATACCATTCCCTACAGCTCCAAGAAATCCAACAATCATGTAGAAAATATCCAGGCGACTCGCATATCGAAACTAAGAAAAGAAAGGGATAGACATTCAAGACACTGTACTGATACAATATAGCAAACTATTTTAATGGCTGATATCTTTGCTATCTTAGTAATAATGATGAGCCCAAAGCCATCAGAGAGAACAATCACAGAATTTAGTGTTTACCATTTTCTTCAACACTTTCAATTACTTACAATTTCAACTGGTCCGACTGCCTTTAGTTTTTCTTTTTTCTTATTTTTTTCATTATCACTAAGAAGAAATCATAGAAACATTGTGGTTAGTATATTATATATATGAAACTCTCCAGAAGAACACCCCTTTGAGAAGACCGCTACCTCAAAGAATAATTTTTTTCAGTGTTTGATCCCCCACTATACACTATGGAAGATGTGCCCCCTGCTCACTGTATATAATTTGCATGAGCTTTCTGTCACATGCATATATTTTCACATCTTTTTTGTGAAAACTTTAATATTTCTATTGGCTGAAATATATAGCATGTTCTGTGGTTCTGTGGCCCACATATGCTAAAAACAGTGCAGTCTGTACTATGTGCAGTTGCCTGTGTAGTGTGCAGGGGGCGCCAGATTCAGGATTTCTGGCAACCGTTCTTCATTGATCTGCTGCCCCCTGCACTGCTCCGACAGAGTGCACCTTTTTTTTGGTGCACCTTTAACATGGGGGGGGGGGGTTTGCACCACAATTCTGTTGGACTTTGCATGTTAAACATGTTCTGTGGTTCTGTGGCCCACATATGCTAAAAACAGTGCAGTCTGTACTATGTGCAGTTGCCTGTGTAGTGTGCAGGGGGCGCCAGATTCAGGATTTCTGGCAACCGTTCTTCATTGATCTGCTGCCCCCTGCACTGCTCCGACAGAGTGCACCTTTTTTTTGGTGCACCTTTAACATGGGGGGGGGGGTTTGCACCACAATTCTGTTGGACTTTGCATGTTAAATCTGCGGCAACTGTGTGATGCCATCATGTCAATATGGACCAAAATTTCTGAGGAATGCTTCCAGCACCTTGTTGAATCTATGCCACAAAGAATTGAGGCAGTTCTGAAGGCAAAAGGGGGTCCAACCCGTTACTAGCATGGTGTACCTAATAAAGTGGCCAGTGAGTGTATATGCATGTTATGGCAATGTGAACAGGTCTTAAATATTATACAAATTACACAGATTGGTCACACAGGATCCAATGAAGGTAAAAGAACACAGATGTACATGGATAAGCTGGGTCCAACTGAAGAGATGATACCATCTTCTCATAGCCATGAGGTAGCCAGAGAAATGAAAAGAGCACACAATACACCCCCACCAAATCAAATGGATTGTTTGCAAAATCAAATAACACCACAAAAAAAGAAACAAAAACCAAAATTGCATAAGATGACACTTTATAAGATCAATTAAAATAAATCCTTTTAAAAAGACAACATGCACAAAAAAGGTCCACCAATGGTCAAAATAACTAAATATACATAGCAAATAAATCACAATAAGCCTGTATAGATGTATAGAAGGTCTAGTCACCTGAACTAGTCAAGGTATTTGCTTAAAAACAAGTATTGCACATTATCCAGAGGAATAACAGAGGGCAAGGGACACATATACAGGTATATACAGACCAAGGGTGGACACCAACCAACACGTGTTTCGGCTTGCTTCATTGGGAGCATATTATATCAGTGGTATATATACCCCTGTGGAAACAAATCCCTGTATACAGCCCTATCAGCTCTATCTGCAATGCATTTTGTGTTCTGATACCTTTCTGTCTTAGCCGGCATTAACTCTATTATTTTATATTTATAATCCGACATCCCATGGTGCTTTACATTGGGAAATGGGTTTACCTTCAATGCATAAAACAAGTAGAACAAGTTACAATAGACACAAAACTTTAATGTACTTATGATAAAAGTTATGTTATGTGTTATGTTATGGGTTGTAAGCTGATTTTTTTAGGTTAATTTGAAGGTTTGAAGTGTAGTTAATAGTGTGATGGTGAAGAGCAGACCCCTAAAAATTTGAGCAGTGACCCTTGCAATCGATGCCAACACTACCATTTTGGGGAGTATCATTGTTCCCAAGCAACATTTCCCCCCAAAATGGAGGTGCCCTGGCATTAATGGTGGGTGGGGAGGGAGGGGGTTTTTTCAGCTGATCATGCACCTGGTTCGGAACTTCTAATAATAGGGTTTGGGTCCGCTCATCACTAATAGGAGACATTCTGATGTGTTTGGGTAAGAAGTTACAGAATAACACAAGAAAACTTTGAGATGGTTGATAGAGGAGCAGATAATATAATAATTTAAAATTAGGTCTCAATTAATAGATTAACTGCGTAAGGGCATTGGTTGATAAGGTCCAAGCTTTTAGAAAGATACAGGTTGAAGATGGCTTTATATGTTTTTTTCGTTAGCTCTTTATTCATCACATATCCTTACTATACCCTGAGTAAGCTACTTCATGTATGGATACTAGTGGGTTTCTCTCTCCACTGACACACTTACCATTGGCTGTCTTCTCTAGGTGGTCTCCTGTCTTCTCTACATGGTCAAATGTTCGGTCTGCATGATCTAACTGTGCATGTTTCTAACTGACTGCATGTCTAACTGTTACTATTACTTTCTTATTTACTATTCCATTCTGCAGGAATGGACAGGATTTTTTGCCATGGTGATTATCTGTGTTATTGGCACGTTCAAATAAATATATTTACTGCACCGTGTACACTTATCCCAGGTTTTTGGTGTATGTCTAGTCTTATTTGCCTTTGTGTTCACACCTTTGAGGGGGTACATAATCCATGGGTTCCCTCTTCTCATCTTTGATTTCATAATTTGTTGTTGTAGTTATTGTTGTTTTTAAACAGTTGGTGTCAGGTTTAGTAGCTCTTCCTTTAGAATTGCTCTTTGTAGGGTGGTGTTGGCGAATTATTTTCACAACTTTCTTTTTTTATAGAATTTTGCGGTACCGACGCAAAGGTTTGCAAAGGTATTAAAGATTAGTTTCAGAGACAGCATGGAAGAATGATTTTGGGGGTTGGTCAAAGATATTGTGGCATAGACTATGGGCAGAGGTAAGTGCATAAATGTATACATCTGTATGTATAAATGTATGTATGTATATATATATATATATATATATATATGTGATTATATGTGTTTGCATGAGTGTTTATATGTGTGTATAAATCTTAATAAATATGTGTATTTTCTGAGGGGTTGGGAGCCCTATTCAGAAGTCTGCTATGGGGCCCTGCCTCTCCTAGTTACGCCATGGCATGAGATGATCCAGGAAAATGCTTGGTTGGCTATGTCAAAGGATGATAGAACTTGGAACCAAAGGCCATGGTCAACAGTGTCAAAGTCAGAGGACAAACTGAGAAGGTGAGGTGCATAGTAGTGAAGTTTGGACTTGGTTGAGAGAATGTCATTAGAAACTTAGGTTAGTGCACCTTCAGTGGAGTGAAGGGGTCAGGAATCCATTTGTAGTTTGTCACAGCCGAGCAAAGGCATATGATGAATACCCCCTGTGTGTCAATCCTTCATTAACCATTTGAAATAGACCCAAGTCGCATTCATATTGGGATGTCATCTCAAAGTCCTTTGGGTTCCAGTATTGTTAAAGAGCCGGGCTCAGCAGAGGAGCTTCTGGTACTCGAATTGTCTAATCCAACCATTGTTCTCTCTACACAGCCATAACCACCCATGTTGGTGGCGATGTTACCGCATCATTGGTTGTCCTAATTTTTGGACTCATTTTTGTTCGTACCCCTAACTAGTATAATGAGTACACCACACTTCTGGTCAAATGGACTTATATGACAACTGTCATGGCTAAACTCCCAAATTCAACATATTTCGATTTTTGACTATTCATTCATATCCCACCTCTTCATAGTTACCAATTTAGTACAGAATTTATTTTTTGCAGCCAGGATAGCACATAACCCACTCCCGACCTTCTGAGTAATAGAACATGTAATTCTGTTTATTTTCCACGAAAATAGTGACAAAAGTTTGTAAAATGTTAAACTTGGTATAAACTTGATAAGCATAAGATTAGAAATTGCCACCGATTAGATGAATAAATCCCAATAAAACATATAATAAATCAAATTCATATTTACAGACTTAGAAGACTGACCTTTTGATAGTTAGAAAGCGATCTACCCACGTTAAAAAAAGATTTGTCTTACTGACCTGATTCTAGGAAAGAGGAATGTACAAGTTCACAGCCGGCAGCTCTTATATACAGGCAGGACATGTAATGATTAAACCGGCTGAGTGTAAAGGCTGATATTGTGCAATCGGCATGAACTTATCTCCATACTCAGGAATGAGTGAGGTCACTTCCTATTCCTTGACAGTATAACTCTGTGGTCTCAGCTTAGTTATGAAATAATTATAGTTTATTATAAATACACAACGGTGTCCTGTCTTACTGATCTTATAAGTTGGAGATTTACCGCTGCTCATTCTAAGATGAACATTACTAAATATATTTATATATATTTATATTTCTACATTACAAGCCTGGGTCGGCACGTGTGTAATGTAAATGACAAAGAAAAAAGCTTGTAACAGTGTTCTCTTCTTATCTACAGGCAAGGTCACAGTCTGGGCTGATTAAGCACAAATTCTCACGTTAAATCCGGGAGAAAGTACAAAGTTGTGAGGACTAAGAAAAAAATGCTTAAAACTATATCTTAAAAAAAAACAAACTTTTTTTACTTAAATAGACAGTAACGTCAATCATTTAATTTTTTCCACAACAAGGTCACTTCATTCAAAACCCTTGGTCATAGTTGTAGCAAGGACATGATTCACATTCTTAAGTACAGTAGATTAACTCTTTCATATCAGTCATGATCTCATCTCAAAGCTTTTTTACTTTTCTGGCTATCTTGTTTACTGTACCTCATGTATTACGTCCAATGGCGTAAGTAGGAATAGCAGGGCCCCATAGCAGACTTCTGAATGAGGTCCCTTACAGAAAATATACATAGCTGTACACTCACATATGTTTATACAATCACGTATATTTATAAGCTTATATACACACGTACAGTTCTATATTAATACACACATTTATACACCCAAACATACATTTATGTACTCATATATGAATGTATATATTTATACACTTACATACATTATATACACATACACTCACCGGCTACTTTCTTAGTTACACCTGTCCAACTGCTCGTTAACACTTAATTTCTAATCAGCCAATCACATGGCGGCAACTCAGTGCATTTAGGCATGTGCATTACGGCTGGTTAGAATGAGTCAAGACAATCTCCTGCAGTTCAAACCAAGCATCAGTATGGGGAAGAAAGGTGATTTGAAGTGGCTGAACGGGAGAATGGTTGTTGGTGCCAGAAGGCGCTGGGATGGTATCGAGTACCGGTTATTTCAGAAACTGAAATGCTGACTCGTAATGGGATTTTCGCGCCAAAACCATTCGTTCACGGGGTTTACAGAGAAATGGTCGCACGACAAAAAAAAAAACATCCAGTGAGCTGCAGTTCTGTGGGCAGAAATGCTTGTTGATGCCATAGGTCAGAGGAGAAGGGGCAAGGGGAAAAGCATGGTTTGAGATGATAGTACGCGCAAGTGACTCTAAAAACAGCACACCGTTACAACAAGGTAGAGAGAAAAGGGAGAAGAAAAGCATCTCATGGAACGCAAAGTACCGAGATCGGTTAGGCATGCATGAAGCAGGGAAACATCTGACCTTGTATCAGAGGATCAGGATGGTGGTAGGTGGTGGTGGTATGGCTGTGGGGAAATATTTTCTTGGCACTCTGTTGGGCCCTCTAGGTTACCAATGAGCATGTTGCAACGCACAGTCCTACCTGAGTTAGTGTGCTCTGACCGTGTCCCATCCCTTTAGACCCACAATGTACCCAAATTGATCGGTCCTATCTTCAGCAGGATAAATGCGCATGTCATACAAGCCTGGAATCATCTAGACGCTTCTTGAAACATGGACAATGAGTTCCATGCAGTTCAAAATGGCCACGTCACAGATCTCAATCCAATAGAGCATCTTTGGATACTGCTGTGGAAGTGGAACGGGAGATTCAGCATCAATGGATCCAGTGCAGCCGACAAAAATCTGCGGCAAACTGTGTGATGCATATGTCAATATGGACCCATAATCTCTGAGGAGATGCTTCCAGCACCTTGTGAATACTATTGCCACAGAATGCAATTGAGGCAGTTTGAAGGCAAAAGGGGCGGTCCAACCTGTTACTAGCATGGTGTACCAATAAGTGGCCGTGAGTGGTATATTTCATTGTATTCTTAACTACATATGTATATACTCATTAAACAATCGCAACACACAATAGTATATGTACATCCTAGTTTTCCCAACATACAGTATATACACACATATAAAAGTTTAACCCCCCAACACTAATTAACCACAAACACCCTAATGTGTGTAAACTAGGAGCATGCGGGCCCCATTGCAGACATGTGAATGGGGCTCTCTTTCCCATTAACAAAACCAAAACTATATATTATGCGTATACTCCATGTGTGAGTAAACCACACACGAACACATATTTGTATAGGTATGAGTTTATCAAAAAACGGTAGTAGGGGGGGGGTCCCACATCCACCATCACTCACTGATAAGCTGATTGAAGGGCGTTTTAATTGTAGATGGGAAGAATGGTGGCGGAAAAAATTGGCAAACACCACAGGACTGTTGCATCAGTGGTCATGCACAGGTAACTGCAGCAGTTACCATGAAAGATACCGTACACTGTTGACAGCGTATAGTTATGACAAGCATTCGCTCTGTATATACAGGTCACTTATGTTGTCAAGTACCAGTATCTCAGGCTAGAGCTGGGGCTCTAGAAGATCCCTTGGTTACTGGAGGTAGCTCAGGTGTGACATCGGGCTACCATCAAAGAGTTTTGTCACATGAAAGAGAAATCCTCCCCTTGCCACAGGTGGTCTGATCATATTCCGATTAAAACCTGGTTGTCACAAGAAAAGGACCCTCAACGAATTGGTCTATATCAATTGAAGCTTTATCCAGTATGATAGGGCGTAAAGTGTTATGTGGAAACTTCCTACAAGAAGGTGTGAGTCGTATACATTGGTTTTTGCCTCAACGGGATCCCTCCCACCAATTACCAATAAAGCAGCTATGTTAGACGAGAAGAGATGGCGCATATCAGTGTTCTATGGAATCAAGCACAGGCAAAAGCTTCCTCCACTATCTCCATAGCCTCTAGACTTTGAATTGAAGTGGCAAGCCACCACACTCAATATTCAACAGAAGACACCCCCATTTAGACACATACTATGGATAGGTTATAGGGCGCTACATGACACCTAAAAATTATGTTAGACTAGGACACTATTGCTTCCTGGAGTCCATCTTTCATACACTGTCTTGTTGGTCCTGGATATTTAGTGTCATTGGCATTTTTACTTGTCACTATGGTGTGCTGATATAGATCATTTATGGTTAAAGGGGAGTGTTCACGACTACCAAGCAGTCACCTCTTAGTGTGTCAGACATCTTGAAGAATTAAAGTGAACAGAATGTCATCGGTTTATAGATTCGACAGTTTTATTGTATGAGGATTTCATTGTCTGTTTCCCCCATGTAAGTCACCCACTGTGGGTCACTGCTCCATCATTTGGATGATCGAAAGACAAAAAATTAAAGAATTATGACGAACAAAGGGAAAGCACACACATTATATAATTCTCACCAATTTCCCTAAGATATTATGTCCTGAGGCAGTGGAGGGCCCAAACAGCCGTCCCCCAAAACAAGATCTTCTGTCCTTCCGGTATAAAACACCATAGCATGGATTCTGATCGATGAGAGTAATGGTGGCATATGAGTTGGTGGGTTACAATAGGGGGCCTCAAAATAAGGGTCTACAAGTGGCAATACAGTGAGGGGAGAGAAGGAGGATTTGTTTCATCTTTTGATATTCCAAAATTTGAAGGCCCAACATAAAGATTGAATATAAGGTCAATTTTAACATAATAAAATCTCGTCTACTGGCGGGGATTGGGGTGGTACTGTTACTTTGTACTGGGGTTATTCACATTGTAATCTGAAGCTGTTTGGGGTATTTCGTAAGACCGGACAGGGGGTTCAGCACAGCTATGATTGTGTTATGGCGAGCCAGGCTTCAGCTGAGGCCTAGCGGAAGACAGTAGGAGATATTCTGTACCTGATCCATTTAGGCAAACAAAGCCAAAGAAAGTATGGATCCATGGCATTGCCCCATGGTTCAATTTCTACGTTTTGCCTACCTGTGGGCCCCTAAGCATTACTGTGTTTAAGTGACATGTTCAGAAAAAGTGCTGTTATGTGCTTTCTAGCAACAAATGACATGGGGATACAGACATTTTTCAGGACCCCAAAAAATGGTTGAGAAATATATATGTAGACATCAACTCCCGCGCAATCGGTTTCCTGGCGTTTTCGGGAACGACGACGGGGATTGTGCACCACGCGATTGCCTATTGGGTCGCAATCGTGCTGGCTTTCCCCACATACAAATCTGTGGGGAGAGCTACGGACGCAGAGACTGGATTCGGACAATGCGCTGGATTTACATTAAAATTGTGTCGCAGCCAAGCACTTACATACCGGAAGAAAGAAGAAGGTGAAATCCAGCGGACCGGAGGGGGAAGATGAGTATGACAGCCGGAAGTGGGATATGGATGATGTGGTGTGCAATCAGGACCAGACTCACATCGTGGACACTCCAGATGGGGATGGACGCGAGGATCGGGTAAGTAAAGTGCCCAGTAGTTATCTGATAGGCATAAGTTGAGACTTGAAAGAGAGAACGCGAAAATACTATTGGAGCCATTGTAACTTCCCCAAGCCCCTACACATGTTTTGCCTTGGCCTCTTCAGAAGGCCTGCCTATATTCATTTGCTTAGTAACCATAATACTATCAACTGAGACAGTTGGTGGATCATGCCTAAGAGACAGAACTAGCGTGATTCTAATCCCCTCGTGGTAGGAGCGCCGATGTGAATGTGCATGGGGGGGGGGGTTTAGGATTCTGCTTTAGCTTGTGCTATGTAAATATTGAAACTGTGGCAGCTCCTTTTAAAGCGACACTAGCTCTGCCTTAAATTTATTACTTTGATATATCTTGTGATGCAGGAACATTTGGTAACGTGTTTCTGCTCGGGTTGTTGATACATATAAGTGTAAGACTAATACTTTAAAAGATTAATGAAACCCATTGAAACAAAGAGTTTTTTATGATGTAACCCTTATCCCGACACCTAGTTTTCAGTCAAACCGACGGCATGTCATTTCATCGACAGTTCACATAATTGGTTATAATTCGGACGCTTAAACATGCTGTGGGTGATTGTTTTGTTTTTTTACTTTTCTTTTTATTAGAAATTTCTTTAAAAATAGTAAGTCCAAAAAATTTACCATTAGTTCTACCTTACAGAGGTGTTTTAGGAAGTTTTCAGAGGTGTCACAGCTCAAACAGTAATGTCTATTACGAGCCATATATACCTAAAAATACAAGTTCTATTAAAGATTAGCTATCATGGACTTAATAGACCCATCATTACTCCCCTTCCCCCATTCCCCCCCTCCATGCTGCAGGAACGTGTCTCAGGATTCTAAACATAATAAAAAAAAAAAAAAAAAAAAAAAAAAAAAACAAAAAAAAAAAAAAAACCATCTATGCTTTCCATTGGGTCCCTTCATTCAATCAGTCTTTCTTCCCTCTATATCGTTTTTCAAAGTGCGCATTCGTATGCCGTAATACGATAAAGATATTTTCCCATTCCTTTGCAGGAGATTTAGCTCTTTCCAAGGTTTAACCAACAACCCACCTTGCTAACAAGTAAAGCCTTCAACCACTAGCTTGTTAGATTTTGTGTATTCTCTGGGATTTAAACCCCTAGACCTAAGGCGTGAACTGAATGCGGAAGGGAGCAGCTAGTCGGGCCTCTAAGTACCTCAAACACTCTTTCCCCACAATATCCTGATCACTGGACATCCCATAGACATGGAGGGTATCTGCATTATATTTATTACACCTGAAGCCCTTGAGAATTCTCCACTAACTCCCTTCTTATACATTAATCTGAGGTGAAAATACGTCTATATAGACTATTCAATTGTTAACATCTATGAATTTACATTAATCGTGCTTTAACACATTTTTTATATATCTTCCCATGTCATAGTGATCACACCGACTCTGCCTTATCCATTTACTTTGACTAATGTGTTCCATTTCCTTATCAATGTGATTTCGAAAAACAAAATGGTTATAATCTCGCTAAATATTTTGGACGACAGCCACCCCCCACTTCTAAATAATTGTGAAGGTGTACCCACCCTTTACCTATTCAAACACTGCAGTATATTTTTCCCTACCTAAACGCATGGTGAGAATTTCCAATACCTAAATAGACTTTTCCCTCAAAAATACGGCGTTCTACCCAAAAGGTAAATGTGGGGAGATCCCTCTGTTACCCAGCGTGGCTCAGAAGCTAATACCTCTCTTTTCCCAGAAATAGGTAATCCTCTATTCTTGCCAAGCTATGGGAGGCATCGGACTTATATCTCCCACATAAGGGAGTACGTTGTCCCCATTCCAATTCGAAACACTTATTTACCTCACCCCATGTGTCTCACCCAGAGTTAGCCACATGGGAATTTCCACTGTCTCCTGACTTTTAAGTGCCCCGGACTCCAAGAGTGCAAAAAAGTGAAGTGTACCGTCGTTCAATTTTTGGTGGAAAAAAAATTTGAAAACAGCAAACTTCCTTTGTTTTCTATTATGGATTGCCAACTGGCTGCTAAAAAATAGTGAAAAAAAGACGGACATGGGATAACCCCCTACTTGTCTCTCATTAGTGATCATTGTTAATGCGTACCTTTTTTCTCCCCCACAACAATTTGCTTATAATTGCCCGTATGAGGCCAACCTTTCTTGTCCAACCAGCAGAGGCAATTACTAATACAACAGCAATCTTGGGGTAATACGATACGTCTTAATTAAAATCACCCTCTTCAGCCGGTTTTAATGGGAGAGAGCTCCATGTATTTCTTTGGTCTTACACTTTGACCCAAAAGGGACAGGCATCAATGCATATAATCATCACACCCTTAGGGATACATTTCAGACCCAGTATTCCAGAGATCCGCTACCTTCAAATTACTCGTTCTAATTGGCTCAAAGAATCCTCATCTAGAGGCATCAGGAAGATTTTGTACATGTATCTAAAAAAACCTGAGTATCTTGCAAAACAATCGTTGATCATTTTTAAACGCTTTGGGAAGACCTCACTGAATCTTTTCTAACAAACGCAGGATGGTCATCCGCCATATAGCAGGTCTTATAGCTCGGACATCCATATCCTGCCCCCAGGATCTACCTCACTCGATCCCACCTTATAGCCAGAGGTCTAAAAGAGAGAAATAATAAAGGGGACACCAGGGGGCAACCCTGTCTGTACCCCCTTGTTAAGGAGAAACGGCGAATATTCCATATTCTAAGAAGCCCTCGGGGGCAACATAACATAGTTTAATCCAATATAAAACACTTACTGACAACAATGAATATATGAAGCACCTCCCAGAGGAAGTCCCACTCCACCATGTCCGAACGCTTTTTAGAGCGTTCCTAACGGACAGAATGGACGGGGGGCACCCCCCTGGCCTATTGCAGGACTATCAAAAAGTCGTCTTCTAATATTTGTACTAATGTGCGCGCCTGCACACGAAACCACATTGATCTTTATATACATTTCAGGCGACCACCGTTTTTAATCTGCTTCGCCCAGTATTTCGCTACATGATTTGGCATCGCACCTTAAGAGTGATATCCGGACGAACGATCCTTTCTAGTTGGTCTTGTTCCCTTTTTATGAATCAGCACTCATTCCTGCCTCGTTACCACAGTTGTATCGGGATTAGACTTGCCTCGCCTGTGCATCCCCCCCAAACGTGACCAGAATAGGAGGCAATTAGGATAGAACCGAGAATCATCGCAAAAATTTCACAGAGGTAAATCCCGTCCACCCATTACCGGTGCCGGACATTCTGTCTGGAAAGACATAAGTATCCATCAACTGTTCTTAACAGATATAGGTTGAGTATATAAATTGCTCTTCTGCTTTTTTCATTATCACTAAGAAGAAATCATAGAAACATTGTGGTTAGTATATTATATATATGAAACTCTCCAGTAGAAGTGTTTAATCCCCCACTATACACTATGGAAGATGCCCCCTGCTCACTGTATATAATTTGCATGAGCTTTCTGTCACATGCATATATTTTCACATCTTTTTTGTGAAAACTTTAATATTTCTATTGGCTGAAATATATAGCATGTTCTGTGGTTCTGTGGCCCACATATGCTAAAAACAGTGCAGTCCAAGGACATGATTCACATTCTTAAGTACAGTAGATTAACTCTTTCATGTCAATCATGATCTCATCTCAAAGCTACTTTTTACTTTTCTGTTGACTGTACCTCATGTATTACGTCCAAGGGCGTAAGTAGGAGTGGCAGGGCCCCATAGCAGACTTCTGAATGAGGCCCCTTACAAAAAATATACATAGCTGTAAATTCACACATGTTTATACAATCACATATATTGATAAGCTTATATACACACATACAGTTCTATATGAATACACACATGTATACCCCCATACATACATTTATGCACCCATACATACATTTATGTACTCATATATATATATGTATACACTTACATACATTATATACACATATATCTTATATGTATCTTATACATACATATAGTATATACACATTAAATACACATGCATATAGTATATGTACATCATATTATTCCACATACAGTATATACACACACCATATATACACACGTATAAAGTATTAACACACCAAATTAGCACAGACACCTAAGGGTTGATAGGGATTTTTTATGCAGGGCCCCGACAGCCCTCTTGACTTTTGTAAGGTGAGTCCTAATTAACCCTTTGAGGGAGGATGAGATATCTGCCGGCAGCGAGATGACAGAGTAAAAGAAAGACACAGTCGGTCTTCCGATGCACTCAAATCACACTGTTTATTTCAAACAGACACAGCTGTATTTAGCACATAGAAATCAGCATTTGGGGTGTTGTATGAAGGAGATAAGGCACTTAGATTCTATTGGCCATTATGTTTTTTTACCAGCACATTCTGGGGAAAAATGACTAGGCCTTGTTTACAGCCATGCTTATCTACACAATGGCTCCTAGAAGCTTCTTCATAACCAAAATAAATAACAAGAATACAGAGGCCTGAAGGACGGTAAGAAATGCCAAGTATAATGGGAAAGGCAAACAACAGTTTAAATAAGAAAAATAGCTGAATTAAAACATTTAACTCTATAGCTTCTGAGTGGGCAGCATACCCCCCCCCCCCAAGATGGCCGCTGTAGAGGAATATATCACCAACAGGGTGTAACTAGGAGATGCTGGGCCCCATTGCAGACATCTGAATGGGGCTCCTCTTCCCCTTAAAAAAACCCAAAATATATATATTTGTATACTCACACGCATATATATAGTATGTAGTTTATAAAAATAAGGTCAGTAGGGTTCTCACATCCACCATCACTCACTGATAAGCTGATTGAAGGGGTTAATGTAGAATGGGAAGAAATGTGTGGCTGGAAAAATGCAACACCACAGACTGTGCAGTGGTCATGCCAGGTAACTGCAGCTCAGTTACCATCATAGGAAAAATAAAAATCGTAACTGAATACAGCGTATATTTCTGACAAGCATTGCTCTGTATATAACAGGTCTACCTTATATCTGCTCAATACCAGTATTCAGGTAGAGCCTGGGGGCATCTAGAAGATCCCTTGGTATTGTAGTAGCTCAGTGTGACACTGGCTACCATCAAAGAGTTTGTCACATGAAAGAGACTCATCCCCTGTCCACAGGTGGTCTGATCATTAGAAAACTATATATCTATATCAATATGAATGCATGTACCATATTGATAGGGCGTAAGTGTTTATAGTTGGAAACTTCTACAAGATAGGTGATGAGTCGTATTACATTTGGTCTGCTCAACGGGATCTCCACCAATACCAATAAAAGCATCTCATGTTTAGACGGAAAGATGGCTGCATATGTCCAGTTCTATGGAATTCAAGACAGGCAAAAGCTTCCCTCCACTATCTCCATCAGCCCTCTAGACTTTGAAAGTGGCAGCCACCACACTCTATTCAACAGAAGGACACCCCCATTAGACACATACTATGGATAGGTTTATAGGTGCTACATGACCTAAAATTATGTAGACTAGACCACTATTGCTTCCTGGAGTCCATTCTTCATACATACTTGTTGTTGGTCCTTTGCTATTTAGTCATTGGCATTTTGTACTTTGTCACTATGGTGGCTGATATAGATCATTTCATGTATAAGGGAGTGTCACGATTACCTAGCAGGTCACCTTAGTGTGTCAGACATCTCTGAAGAATAAAGTGAACAGAATGTCATCGGTATAGATTCTACATTGTATTGTATGAGGATTTCACTTGTCTGTTTCCCCACCATGTAAGTCACCACTGTGGTCACTGCCTCCATCAATTGGATATCGAAAGCACAAAAATTAAAGAATTATGAGATAACAGAAGGGAAGCACACAATTATATAATTCTCTACAATTTCCCTAAGAATATTTATGTCTGAGCAGTGGAGGGCCAACAGCCGTCCCAAACACAGATCTTCTGTTCATTCCGGTATAAACACATAGCATGGATCTGATCGATGAGATTAATGGTGGCATTATGAGTTGGTGGGTTACAATAGGGGGCCTCAAAAATAGGGTCTACAAGTTGGCATTATACAGTGTGGGGGAAGAAGGAGGCATTAAAAAATCTTTGTTTCTCTTTTGATATTCCAAAATTTGGGAGGCCTAATATAAAGATATGACATAAGGTCATTTGGACATAATCTAAATCTCGTCATCATTGGGGTACTGTTACTATTGTACTGGGGTTATTCCATTGTAATGTGAAGCTGTTTGGGTGTATTTCCTGTAAGCACTGACAGGGGGTTCAGCACAGCTATGATCTGTTGTTATGGCAGCACAGGCTTCAGCTGAGGCCTAGCAGAGGACAGTAGGAGATCTCTGTACCAGCTCCATTTAGGCAAACAAAGCCAAAGAAAGTATGGATCCATGCCATTGTCCCATGGTTCAATTTTTAGTTTTTGCCTCCAGTGGCCCCTTAAAGCATACCTGTTGTTTTAAGTGACATTTCAGAAAGAGCTGTTATGTGCCTTTCATAGCAACAAATGACAATGGGGATACAGACATCAGGACCAATGGTTGAAAAATATATATGTATGACATAACTGTATAGGGCAGACTAATCTGTATAGGGCAGGCTTATCTGTATTTATAATTGCATTGGCAGGATACCACCATGGAAAAATAGAAGGGGACTGAAAGCTGAGATTTAGAGAATGTGGGGCTTATTTACTAAGGTCCCGCAGCCATCGGGTTTCCTGACGTTTTCGGGAACGCGCCGGGGATTGTGTCACACGCGATTGTATTGTGTTGCAATCGTGCTGGCTTTCACGCAATACAAATTGTGGGGCAGGCCCACGGACGATACGACGGATTCGGACAATGGATTTAACATTTAAAATTGTGTCGCAAGCCAAGCACTTACATACACCGGGAAGAAGAAGGTGAAATCCGGCGGACCTGAGCGGGGAAGTGACAGATGCAGGATATCGGATGCATGCTGGTAGTGAATCCCGACAGACTTCATCCTCGTCGGACATTCCAGATCGGGGATCGCGCAGGGATCGGGTAAGTAAATGTGCCCCTGTATGTATAATGATAGGTCATAAGTTGAGACTTGGCACAGAGAGAACATATACCTATGGAGCCATTGTAACTTCCCCAAGGGCCTGCCTATATTCATTTGCTATAGCTAACATAATATCTATCAACTGAGACAAGTTGGTGGATAAATGCCTAAGAGAAGAACTAGCTGTGATCTAATCCCCTGTGGTAGGAGCCCGATTGTGAATTGCATGGGGGGAGGGGGGTAGGCTCTGCTTCTGAGCTTGTGCTATGTAAATATTGTAACTGTATGGCAGCTCCTGTTAAAGACAGACCTCCCTCTGCCTTAAATATACTTTTGACTATATCTTTGTGATGCAGGACATTTGGTAACAGTGTTTCTGCTCTGGGTGTGATACATTAAAGTGTAACTAATCCTTTAAAGATTAATGAAACCATTGAAACAAAGAGTTTTTTTATGATGTTAACCCCTTATCACCGACACTAGTTTTCAGCTCAATGACCAGACTCGATTTTTCAAATCTGACATGTCTCACTATAATTGGTTATAACTTCGGAACGCTTTAACATATCCTGGTGATTTTTTTTTTTTTTTACTTTTCTTTTTATTTAGAAAATTTCTTTACATACAATAGTAAGTCCAAATAAATTTACCACTTAGTATCTTACAGAGGTGTTCTAGGCAAGTTTTCAGAGTGTCACAGCTATATACAGTAATCGTCTATTACAGACGCATATACTAAAAAATACAATTCTATTAAGATTAGCTTATCAATTGGACTTAATAAGACCCATCATTACTCCCCCCTTCCCCCAATCCCCCCCCCTCCACTGCTGGAAGTGTTCAGGATTCTAAACATAAAAAAAAAAAAAAAAAAAAAAAAAAAAAAAAAAAAAAAAAAAAAAAACCATCTATGCTTTCCATTGGTCCCATATATCATTCAGTCTTCTTCCTCCTCTATATCGTTTTTCAAATGCGCATTCGTATGCGCTAATACGATCAACTATATTTTCCCATTCCTTTATTGCAGGAGATTTAGCTTCTTTCCAATGTTTAACCAACACCACCCTTGCTAACAATAAAGCCTTCAGCACTAGATCTCGTTTAGATTTTGTGTCTATCTTATCTGGGATTAAACCCAATAGACCTAAGGTAACTGAATGCGGAAGGGAGCAGCTAGTCCGGGCCTCAAGTACCTCAAAAATCTTTCCCCAAAATTCCCTGATCACTGGACATTCCCATAGGACATGGAGGGTATCTGCATTAATATTGTTACACCTGAAGCACTTAGAATTCTCCCTAATCCCTATCTTATACATTAACTGAGGTGAAAAATACGTTCTATATAGAATATTCAATTGTATACATCTATGATTTACATTAATCGTGCTCCTAACCACATTTTTATATATTTCTTCCCATTGTTCATTAGTGATCACACCGACCTGCCTTATCCATTTACTTTGACTAATGTGTTCCTTCTCCTTATCAATGTGATTTCGAAAAAAATGGTATAATCTCGCTAAATTTTTTGGACGAACCCCCCATTCTAACATAATTGTGAAGGTGTTACCCCCCTCTACCTTCAACACTGCAGTATTTTTTTCCCTACTAAACGCATGTGAGAATTTCCAATACCTAAATCGATCTTTTTCCCTCAAAATACCGGCTTCTACCCAAAATGTAAATGTGGGGAGATCCCCATGTTTACCCAGGTGCTCCAGAGAGCTAATACCTCTCTTTTCCCAGAATAGGTAATCCTCTATCTTGCACAGCTCTGGGAGATTAATATTCCCCCATAAGGGAGTAAACGTTAGTCCCCCTTCAATTCCGAACAACTTCCTTACCTCACCCCATGTGTTCACCCAGAGTTTAGCCAATGGGAATTTCCCTGTCTCCTGACCTTTTAATTGCCCCGCCTCCAAAAGTGCAAAAAGTGAAGTGTACCATCGTTTAATTTTAGTGGAAAAAATTTGAAACAGCAAGCTTCCTTTGTTTTCTATTATGAATTGCAACTGTGCTGCTAAAAAATAGTGAAAAAAAGACGGAAGGGATAACCCTCCCTTACCTTTGTCTCTCATTAGTACTTCTTGTTTAATGCGTACCCTTTTTCTCCCCCACAACAATTTGTTTATAATTGCCCGTATGAGGCCAAACCATTTCTTGTCCATCCAGCAAGGGCAATTACTTAATACATACAGAATTTGGGGTAGAACGATACTTTTAATTAACATCACCCTTTCAGCACGGTTTAATGGGAGAGAGCTCCATGTATTTACTTTTGTCTTCACTTTTGACAAAAGGGGGACCACATTCAATGACAAATAGTCACTCACCCTAGGGCTAATATTCAGACCCAGATATTCCAGAGAATCCGCTACCTTCAAATCTAACTGTTCTAATTGGCTCAAAGTATCCTCATCTAGAGGCATCAGGATAGATTTCTGTACATTTATCTCAAAACCTGAGTATCTTCCAAACTCGTTGATCATTTTTAACGCTTTTGGTACAGACCTCACTGAATCTTTTAAACAAAGCAAGATGTCATCCGCATATAGCATGATCTTATCGCTCGGACCTCCATATCCTGCCCCCAGGATTTCCTCACTCAATCTCACCCTTATAGCCAGAGGCTCAATAAAAAGAGCAAATAGTAAAGGGGACAGGGGGCAACCCTGTCTCGTGCCCCTCGTTAAGGAGAAAAACGGCGAATAATCTCCATTTATTCTAATGCAAGCCCTCGGGGCAACATAAAATAATTTAATCCAATGTAAAAACTTACTGTCAAGACTGAATCTATGAAGCACCTCCCAGAGGAAGTCCCACTCCACCCTGTCGAACGCTTTAGAGGCGTCTAACGACAGAATGGAGCGGGCACCCCCCTGGCCTAATTGCAGGCTCGCAAAAAGTCGTCTAATATTTGTACTAATGTGGCGCCCTGCCACGAAACCACATTGATCTTTGTGTACAATTTCAGGGACCACCGTTTTTAATCTGTTCGCCAGTACTTTCGCTAATAGTTTGGCATCCGCATTTAAGAGTGATATCGGACGGTACGATTCCCTTTCTAGTTGGTCTTTGTTCTTTTTATGAATCAACACTATTCCTGCCTCATACCACGACTCCGGTAGCTTGCCCCTCACCTGTGCATCCCCCCAAACTTCGACCAGAAGAGGCATTAGGATAGACCCAAATCTCGCAAAAATTTCCAGAGGTAACCCGTCCAAACCCGGTGCAGCGTTACGTCTGGAAGACATTAACGTATCCTCAAGTTCTTTAACAGATATAGGTTGAGATAATAAATTGCTCTTTTCTTCTTCTAATTTCGGAAAAGTAATCCCATCTAAATACTGTTTGATGTTTTCTGACGTGGCCTCTAGATCGGATGTATAGACCGAAAGAAAAAACCTCATAAATTCATCCTTAATCTCGCTTTGACTATACACTATCTCCCCCGAACTATTCCTAATCGCCTTTATTCTATTTATCTCCTGATTTTGTTTTACTTTCTGGACAAGCCTTCTCGAGGAAAGTCCACTCTCACAGTGGGCCGATTGATTTAAAAAAAATTGTTTTTGTATGGCTTTATTAGTAGCAAATTTGTTATACCTCTCTTGCGCCAATACCATATTATCCAAGCTGTTTTGTGCTTTATTCTCCTGGAAAGCCCTCTCCCACTTTTGCACTTCTCCCTTTAACTGCTTTTCCTGTTTTGAAAACTGCCTTCGTAGGTATATTACTTCCGAATCTAAGATACCTCTCACGAAGGCTTTCGTCGAGTCCCACAGTAAACCATACTTATTAATCCCTCTATTTACTGTGATAAAATGGCACAATTCTTTCTTTAGCTTATCTTCCTCCGAGATAAGTGTCAACCAGTGGGGATTGATCTTCCAAAATCTACAAGATGTTACGCCCGACCCCAATATCTCCAACACTACCGGGGAATGATCAGAAATCGAGCGATTATCATATCTCATCTTTTTAATTCGCCCCAGGACCGAATCATTCCCCAACACTAAGTCAATCCTGGATAGGGAATTGTGCGAACGATTGAAGCATGAATATACCAATTGATCACCCGCTATATATCTCCAGACATCTGTCCAGCCTATTTCCTGGCAAAATCTCGCAAACGGGGTAACCCCCGTTGCCTGGGTAACAGGTTGATTCTTCCTCACCCGGTCCAATCCATCTGAAAATACGGCGTTAAAATCTCCTAATGCTAACAGCGGGCACTCCCCTACCTTCTCCACAAACTTAATAAGCTGTAGAAGTACTTCATATCTAAAGGGCGGTGGGATATAGATCCCTGCCACTACGCATCTCGTGCCTTCCAGGATACCATGAAGGAAGACAAATTTGCCATCCACATCACATTGGAAATCCAGAACCTGGAAGTCAATGGCTCTATGGATTAATATCGTAACCCCCCGAGAGAAGGACGAGAAGACTGAACTATATGACTGGCTTACCCATCTTCTATCAATTAAATAAAGCGTCTCTTTCACCAGATGGGTTTCCAGCAGAATCACTATTGCAGGCAATTGTTTACAAATATAATTAAAGATAATACATCGTTTCAATCGATCCTTCATCCCTCTAACATTCCAAGCGATAAATCTTATAGCTGACATCTCTCACAAAAAAAAAAGAAAAGAAAAGAAAAGAAAAAAAAAAAAAAAAAACCCTGCCACTTCCAGCACCCTCTCCCCACTCCCCCCTCCCCCGCCCCCCTACCCCCTTCCCAATGTCCTACCATAGTAGCACTCCTCCTGCTAGAGCCACTTCCCCCCCTCCCCCCCTTCCCCCTTCCCTCCCCGATGCAAAACGACACTCAACAAATGACTAAATATTCTACTTCAGAGCCCCTTCAAGTCCAACCAGTCAGAGGCATCTTCCGGGGTAGAAAAAAAATGGGACTGGTTTTGAAAAATAATTTTAAGTTTAACTGGAAACAGGAGGGAGTACACAATACCCTTTTCTCTCAGTCTTTTTTTGACTTCTATAAAACTTTTCCTTTTCTGTAAAGTCTCCTTGGAGAAATCGGGGTACATGGCCACCTTTGCACCTTGGATAGTCAGATCTTTATGTTCCCGGGCCACCCTCAATATCGTGTCCCTGTCCCTGGACAGATGCGTTTTGCATATAATGGTACGTGGAGAATTACCGGGGACTTTTAGTCCAAATGGAATTCTATGTGCACGTTCTATCTCAAAATTAGCCGAAAGCTGTTCTCTGCCTATTTTCTCAAGAAGCCAGTTTTTAATGTACTGAACTATATTTTCCCCTTCTTCCTTCTCCGGGACCCCTATTATCCGCAAATTCGCCCTTCTGGAGCGATCCTCCATATCTGTCAATCTCCTTTTAAGGAGCTCATTCTCCTTTTCCAGAGCACCCGTTCTTTTCTTTATTGTCCCAACCTCCTTTTCCACTGTAGCTAACTTCTCTTCTGTTCTTTTCTGATTTTCTCTAACTTTATTGAGGTCCTCCCTCAAGAGAGACATATCTCCTCTCAAGGCCCCCACTTGCTCCGTCAGTTCACCAATTGCATTACTGCAGTTTTTTATGGAAGCTAAGATTTCTCTAAACATCTCATTATCCCCTCCTATCACTCGGTCTTCTCCCTCCTGTTCTTCTCCCTCAAGTACTGCAAATCTTGAGCCCTGCGATCTTTGTTCCTCGCTTCCAAGATTTTTCTGGATTGTGCGTGTTTTGACCGTAGGGGATTTCCATAATTTATCTATTTTCGCTGTATTTTCCCCTTTCCCGGAATTCCCTTTATCTTTCGGAGAAGCTGTTCCTATTGATTTTCGGGATGAATTCTTTGGGGGCATGGTGACCACTTACTCTCTTTCTGCCTACTAAGCCAGACTCCCACAGATTACCTTAATGCCCCAACTATCCTTCTATTAGGTTATAAAATAACAAAGCGCAGTGATTTAGACTGCGGTAGTGCGAACCTTCTATCCGGCTATAACCACAGAAATTATTATTATTAAATAAGTTAAAGTGCTTAAACAAAGAACATGTGATATACGTGGGTTATTCATCAATATTGCACAAAGCCCTACAGTATTGGCAAAGGAGCAAAATTAGTGTTGAACGTTGTATAGAGCAGGCACTATTTTCAACTCTATAGTCAAGAAAATTCCTATGAAGAGCTAAAGCGCTTTGGCACACGAAAATAGTTAGTCATAGGTTAGTCATCATTGTTGTGCATAGGCAGGCCGTTAGCACGTTATAAGCAGATCACGTCGATGAAATCCCAAAGGCAGAGAAGAAAAGCAAAAAAAAAGGAACACTCCAGTTAGATGTAAGGTCCCTTTGCGAGCTAAGATGCTTTAGCCCTGCAGATAGTTAGTCATAGGTTAGTCAACAATTATGCACAGAGCCGGGCAATCAGAAAAAGATGCGCAAGCCACAAATGGAATCCTAAGACAGCTGGTAACAGGAAAAAATGTAGTATAGGCAGGTAATAAAATCACCACAATGCCCTAAGACGATCTCACCCAGCTGATGTACTTAATCTTCTTTCGGAGTTCCAAATTTCTATTCATGCGGCAGCCAGCTGTATAGAAGACAATGTTGGCTTCAGTAGTATCGTCCTCTGGTCCTGTTCACGTCGTCCCCGCTGAAGGCTCCCCAGCCCCGGCACTCCCGCACCGGGCCTCAGGCTCTCTCCGCTCGAGGCAGCGCTCCACAGCACCTAGGATCCTGCAAGCCGCGTTGTCCAACAACCACGTTCAGCCCGTCTTACGGGCACACATCGTCGGAACGCGAGCACCCGCCGCTCCTACATCCAGCACGCTGCGCCGCCCGCTCCGAATCACTCGGCCGGCTCGTCTCCTCAACTCTGGGCCCAACGTGTTGGCACGTCACAACACGGCCCCTCCGCACATCGTGACAGAGTTTGCATCGGGAGGTTAGGGGAAGGGAAGGCGGCAGGTGTGCAGCGTGACTACGTCATGCCGTTACGCTCCCTCGTTTACTAAAGTTTTTTACCTCAGTAGCTCTCCTTACAATTAGTATCTAATGCGGATGTATTACTGGGGGGTTGGCGGCTGTATGCGGATGTATTACTGGGGGGTTGGCGGCTGTATGCGGATGTATTACTGGAGGGTTGGCGGCTGTATGCGGATGTATTACTGGGGGGTTGGCGGCTGTATGCGGATGTATTACTGGGGGGGTTGGCGGCTGTATGCGGATGTATTACTGGTCAGAAAGTAGATGGAGGATGTGTATGTATGCTACATTCAGTGGGGGCCTCCACGAGATTTTGTGCCCAGGGGCCCCCAACAACCTTAATCTGGCCCTGGCCCTGCCAGTGAAAGCTATTGGTAGTAAGCGCCGCCCGTGAAAACTTAAGGCAGCGGCAGCATGCAGTGCGTGCTGACTGGACTATTCTGCCCCCAACACTGGTTGGCTGAGTTTGCTGCTAGCCAAGCCCTAGCCAATCAGTGTTGGGTCAAAAACACAACACTCCCCTGACCACCAAGTGTTTTGTATAGGGCTGTATCTGACAGAACACTTGTAGTGTCGGTACGGGAGTCATCCTTCAGCTCCAGGTAACAGTGTCCCATAAAATGTCCCCTAATAAAGTCTCCCCATTAATTCTCCCTGAACACAGTACACTATTAAAACTTCACCAAATGTCACACAATGACCCCTAATAAAAGTATCCCATACACAGCCCCCTTAGGCTACATTCACA
>CM033645.1:180630778-180656977 GCA_019512145.1 Engystomops pustulosus | reverse complement strand
TAAATTAAAAGCAAAGTGACCTGCACTGCACATTTTTAGTGTTCATTGGGGCACATTTACTAAGGGTCCGCAGCCGCGAATCCGTCAGGTTTTTCCCGAATATTTCCGCTTTGCGCTGTATTTCACGGAATTGTGGCGCACGGGATCGATTTTTGGCGCAATCGCGCCGACTTTCGCGCGACAGAAATCGGGGGGCGTGGCCACCGGACAACCCAAAGGATTCGGAAAAACCGCAGAATTTAAAAAGCCATTTGTGTCGCAAGATCAAGCACTCACATACACCAGAAAAAAGCAGGTGAACTCCAGCGGACCTCGGCGCAGCAGCAACAACTGGTGAATATCGGCGTACAGACCTTAGTGAATCCCAGCAGAACCCGAATCAGCGTCGGAGAACCCGCCGCTGGATCGCGACTGGACCGGGTAAGTAAATGTGCCCCATTATGTCAATTTATTGCTGCAAGTATATCATGCTGTAAATTCAGCTTGTTCGCTGTCTGCCAAATTTTTGGTGGCAGGTTTTACAAATTGTAATCATGTTGTAACGAACCTGTCCAGGAACAGCAAAACCACAACCAGTCTTTGCGGTGGCTGTCAGACTCCCTAAGTGGTCGCAACCTCACCCTCCGGACTATGGCCCTGCATGCCGCAGATTAGAACGCCCTGACAAGGGCGAACCCACTGTCAGGACTAACTAACCACCCCTGAGGTGACAGGGAGACTTACTTCTTCTGGCAGATGCTGGATGGTGGAGGAAATGTAACAGGAATACTGAGATAGACCAGTGATCACACAAGTGTCAACCCAGAACCAAACAAACCTGTGACAGGAGAAGTGGGGTAACACCACGAGATACACAACACTGATGGACAGACGACAGATACAGACAGACAAGTGGAGTTAGACAAAACTGGGTCAAAACCAAGATGGTGGCAAAGGTTCAGAATTGTATAGCAATAGAATGGTCGGTAAGCGGAGAAGCAGTCAAATACACAGAATAGCAAACAACAGAATAGCAAAAGCACAACAGCAGAGATAAGACTGAATAACTAGCACCCTCTGAAGGCACTGGGCAAAATATAAAGAGAGCATCACCTGCAGCAACGGACTGGTTTAGCCATCCATCACTCAAACCACAGATGCAGACAGAACAAACTCATGAGGTCCTGTGGTGGTGGTCTGTTCTTTGGTGTCTATACAATAGGTCTATAGGTTGTTTTTGAGGATTTGTGATTATTATTATATTATTATTATTAGATTACTATTAGAGATTATTTTACCACTGGTCCTCTATGTATGTTCTAGATACCATTACTTTTACTGTTATTTTGTTCTGTGTGAATATACTGTAATGCATAGGTATACTGTTATTACTCAGGATTGATTATACACCATAATGTGTTATTTGTAAAGGATTATAATCACTACCCCATTTTTTTTAATGCAGGCATTGGCTGTTCTAGCTTGGGATTCAGAAAAGATATTTTAAAGTAATATTCAGTCCATTTAAAAACTTCATGTGCACATGAAAAAAAGAAAACAATGCGTGTCCGTTGACGCGTTTCGGAAGATTATTCCTTAATCATAAAAGCGCGTGCATAGAAACAGAGTTACTCGAATAAGTAAGCAAGAGAACTGGGCATTCTGGGTAAGGGGAGGGGGGAGAGCAAGAGAGAAGGAGGCGAGTTAGAGCGAGAGGAGTACATGTTATCTGTGCCCTAATATTTAAGTTGTTTAACCTTGTACAGTGGCTGTAAAATTTTATGTATAGTGAAGTCAGTAATAATATAATATATCTTATCGTAAATTAAGTCCATTGGGATGGCTAGAGTTAAGTAAAAGAATCCAATACGCCTCCCGCATCAGGACCAGTCTCCTCCAAACTCCTCCCCTTTTTGGAGACACTATTACTTCCAGTACACATACGGGCATGTAGTTTAGAGACATGTTGTGCTTGTCTCTAAATTGTTTGGATACATTAAACAAATTGTGTTCCAAGGTCAGTGTAGTAGGCTTATTTCTTGAAGTCACACCCCTAATATGTTTGTATATTCTATTTTTCAGTTTTTACACTGTACATCCCACATATTGTACACGACAGTGATTACAATTGATTAGATACACTACACAATGGCTATTGCAATTGGCACACTTCCTGATTATATATGTTTTTCCTGTGTGAAAGCTCATGAATGTTGTAGTTCTTTGTATATAGTTACATATAACACATCTGTGGTGCCCACATTTGTAACTGCCAAAATGTTTTAACCAGGTAGGGTTTACTATTAACCCCTTAAGGACACAGGGTATTTTCGCTCATTTCTCGCTCTCCTTCCTTTTTCATTTTTCCGTGTACAGAGCTGTGTGAGGGCTTATTTTGTGCGGAACAAATCTTACTTTCCCGTGATGTTATTTATTATTCCATGCCATGTAGTGGAAAGCCATATAAAAAAAATTCCATATGTGAAAAAATTTTAAAAAAAGCGCATGTGCGTCACGTTCTTTTACGACTTTCACTTGAACTTTTAATATTTTATTATTTTTTTTAGATTTTTTAAACTTTTTTTTTACTATTTCTTAGACCATCAAGGGTACATTAACCGTAGATGGTCTGATCGTTCCTACCATATACTGCAATACAACTGTATTGTAGTATAAAGCATTTCTGCACAGTATACATTACAATGAGCCACAGGCTCATTGTAATGGATATGCAGAAGCCATGTAGCCTCGGGTCAAACGAAGATCCGAGGCTACCATGGCAACCAATTGCCGTCCCCCGATGACGTTCATTCCCATGTGCCGCCATGCTTCCAGTGCTGCCGGCGACTTTGCCGGTGGCAAAGAAAAGGTTAACACCCGCGATCGGTCTTTGCTGCGATATGCCCGTGAGCCCTCTTCATACACCCTTCAAAGCTCCATGGCGGATATATCCGCCACGGAGCATGAAGAGGTTAACTTTGCAGTTGATGTACAAGTTGGGAGCACAGTAAGTGTACAAGTTAGCATATTACCTAGAGTAGAGGCTTCTGAAGCCACAAAATGAGCCCAATTTTTTAGAATCTCTATTTTGACACTGTCCTGGGTCAGAACAACCGACTTACATATGATCCCTAGTTACAAACAGACCTCTGGATGTTGTTAATTTACTGTTCTTTAGCCTTAAATCAAAGGCTATCAAAGGTGTCTGCAAATAAGCTTTATTATTAATCCTGGTTCTTATGCCAACCCAAAAGTTTTAAAATCCAACTGTCACAGAGACCAGAAAAATTTTGGCTGGGGTTACAATTATAAAATATACAGTTCCAACTTACATACAAATTCAACTTAAGTACAAACCTAAAGAACCTATCCTGTACGTAACCCGGGGACCATCTGTATAGGCAAATAGTCCTTCACGATATTCACTATTTTCTGTTGCTGAAGGTGGTTACAAAAGTAACTTGTTGTTTCATGTGCTAGATCTTTTAGATTTGTCTCTTACTTTATATAGATGTTCAGCGCAACTTTGAGCTATACGTTTTTTCTATCAGGGGGAGGGGGTAACCTCAAGCTGATAAACGTTTGTAAGTGATATTAGTCTCTGCTAAATAAGATGACTCTTGTGTACATGAGCGATATACTCTGATATATTCCCCAACTAGAAGGTTATGTGTTACATGTTTTGGATGACAGCTACGGGCATGTAATGTAGTGTTCCCCAATGTGGGTTTATGAAAAAGGAAAGTGGTTATATTTCCACTATTCTGTTTGGCAGACAGGGTAATGTCCAAAAAGTTGATCACCTCAGGATCAATGTGGTAGGTGAAGCATAAGTTGTGGTCACGATTGTTAAGGTTCTGAATGAATTCCAATACTTCTTCTTGTGAACCCGACCATATTAAGATACAGTCATCTATATATCTTGTGTACCACCTATTACATTCTACAAAGGGATTGCATTGATTATGTATGTACTGTTCTTCGCACCAGGACATAAACAGGCTAGCCAAGGATGGAGCGAACTTAGCCCCTATGAGGTATCTTTATAGTTGCAGAAAAAGCTGACCATTGAAGGAAAAGAAATTATAGGTGAGTAAAAAATGTAATGTATGTATTCTTAAATTCAGGAGAGAAGTTACTGTATTTAGAAAGGTGAAGATCTAGAAGATTTTTTATCAAAGATATTAAGTTGTACACCTTCCTTTAAAATATTTTCTAGGCTTGTTTTGAAAGATGGTGTTGGGTCTGCGGTCAGTTGCCTAAAAGTATCTGCATCAGTTTTAGTGTCTCTCTTTCATAAAGCGCCTCATCCAGGATAACTACTGAAGCCCCTTGGTCCACATTCCTGATAACCACATTACGATTCTTCCTAAGTGTGTTTAAGGCTTGTATTTCTTGAGAAGTGAGGTTAGACTGTTGAGGACTGAGGTGTGGTTGTTGAGAGTGCTCTTAAAGGAAACCTACCACTTGGGGTAGGGCTTATAAGCTGGACATGCCGTGCAGCAGCTCAGGGTGAGCTGGTGCCGGCGCTTATCTCCGTTATGTTTTCAAACAGTTTGAAAGTGTTTTAACAGTTTATTAATGTTTATATCCTTACTATCTTCTCCGCACCGGGGTCCGCGCTCCACTTCCTATTCAGATGCACGCACGGGTAGATAGTAAGGTGCGCTGGTGCATGGCATGTCCAGCTTATAAGCCCTATCCGAAGTGGTAGGTTTCCTTTAAATCTTGTTCAATATTATTTTGGAAAGTATCCATCGCTGGAATGCGGGCATTTACAAGAAAAAAAAGAGGATTTGTTTTTGTGATCTTCTGGACAGTGTTGTTAATGCCATTCATGGTGTAAAGTGCCATTACTGTAAAAAGTCACTTTTTTGCAACAGAGAAGGAGGAACCTGTTCACACCCCACCAGAACAAGATCTCAGACACAATCCAATTGCATTTTTTTTGTCTGAACAAATACTTATATCTAATATAACTTCTTTACAAACAGATGCCGAAAATGACATGCATTGCATGAAAATGACAATGAATTGCTATGGATACTTTCCAAAATAACATTGAACAAGATTTCATAGCACTTGTAACAACCACAACTCAAAATCAGTCTAACCTCACTTCTCAAGAAATACAAGCCTTAAACACACTCAGGAAGAATGGTAATGTGGTTATCAGGAATGTGGACCAAGGGGCTTCAGTAGTTATCCTGGAAGCTGCGCTGTATGAAAGAGAGACACTAAAAGTGTTTCAAAATGCTGATAGGCAACTTACCACAGACCTAACACCATCTTTCAAAATAAGCCTAGAAAATATTTTAAAGGAAGGTGTACAACTAAAAATCATTGATGAAAAATCATCCAGCTATATGCTGCCAGAATTCCCGAAGCATCATATTTTTTATGCATTACCTAAAAATGCATAAGGAAACTATTCCACCTCCACTATGTCCAATTTCTTCTTAAATAGGATCATTCATGGGTGTGAAGGAAACCGCGACGTTCCGGACCCCTGGAGGGTGCGTAAGGTCACTCAGTTATCCTTTTACAGACACTCCCAGAACGCACGGGTTCTGAGAGGCGCAGGAAGTGATTTAAAGTTGTCCACACAACTTCCGGATATGGCACAACCCTAAATCAAATCCCTGAATGGCTATAAGATCCCTCTCACTAGCCGCAGTGAGACAGAATATTATCAGCCTTATGCTGCCACCAGTTCTCCTTTAATATAAGCCCGGTCCGTAACGGGATTATATAGGGTGAGGAACCAACCCGGTAGCATGTATATAAGCGAGAAACCCGGACGTAAGATTCGTGATCGAGATAAAAGAGCAACACAGATTAGATTTTATATTTAATTGCCTTAAGGGCACACTAGAAAATACAGTACACACAATAGATATATACAGTAAACAGAGTACAAATTACACGGGTAGCACCACAAGTCTAAGCAGTTTGCTAGACTTTGGTTAGTAAGTTACCTTTGTGTGTGGCCTAATGGGGATGGATAGTCCACACTTTTAGATCCTCCCTGCGCTTGATTGATGTTTCCCCCAGGACAAAGACACCTGCCACTTCAATGGTGCCCGATTATATCAGGTGTGGACACACCTCTGTCCACCCTAAGGTGGGGTCAATGGTCACGCCTACCTGATATTACATCCAGAGCACTGGAGAAGCCACAGCTACCCCAGGGGAAATCCTGGGGTCATGGTTCTGGTATCATTGGATCCGGGTGAATCCCAGGATCGCATTGATACCAAACCCGACCCATTTGCTATGGTCCTATCCAGAGATATTGATATCTCGGGATCTGAGTATCCTAGAGCAATGAACAATGGGTTGTTATGATTTACGGAGAATAACAAATCCAAAAATGTATTTGGTGTTCTGGTGAGATGGACCATAACTTCATAACTGTCTCTATTCAACCTGGTGATGTGAAAGTTTTAATGGCTCTTTGTTTGAAACTCGGGAGGTGAGGGGGGGGGTGATGCCTGGAGTAGGTTTGTCTGTCTTTGAAGTCTTTGAAGTGGTAGGTCTTGCTGGTTTTGTCAGCAAGTTGGCTCAATTAGGTTAATTTATGGTGGTAAATTACCAGCAGGCCTCCCCTCCCCCTGGTCACCCTGGTCACATCATCACAATGGGGAATTAGGCAACTGGTTAGATAACATGTTACAGCACCTAGTGCCCTGCATACCTGGTTACATTAGACACAGTAATGGACAGTAGAGAAGTGCTCAAGATAGCAGACAAAATCAAATGGTAACCGCATTTCAGTTACATGACATGTGATGTAACGGCGCTTTACACCTGTATCCCACACCACCTAGCCAACCAGGCAGTCTCTTTTCACCTGTCTAAATACAGTAACTTCTCTCTTGAATTTAAGGAAACATACTTGAGGTATTACATTTTTTACTCACCCATAATTTCTTTTCCTTCAATGGTCAGTTTTTTCTGCAATTACAGGGTGTCCCATAGGGTCTAAGTTCTCTCCCTCCTTGGCCAACCTGTTTATGTCCTGGTGGGAGGAACAGTACATTCAAAATCAATGCAATCCCTTTATAGAATGTAATAGGTGGCACACAAGATATATAGATGACTGTATCTTAATATGGTCGGGTTCACATTCAGTACCTTAACAATCATGACTACAACTTAAAGGGGTATTCTCGTTTGGGCACTCGCATTCAGTTTCATTAATCTGCCATTTATAAACATTTCTTCAATTGGATGTTATTAAAAAAAATGTTCCTGTGTGAAGATAGTTTCTCATAAATGTAGTGATATGGTCCCTTAGAAACCAGATGGCTTCCTCGGATACGGCCACCTCTGCTGGAGTGAGTGCACAAAGAAACAAAAGGTTATTGTATATAAAATGTCTGGGAGTTAGTACATATCGCACAGCCGTCCTGTGGTAATGATTGCTGAATCCTGGTGGTCCTGCAGGGCTCAATAGCGCAAGTCTGGCCACCGCTGCCAGAGTGTGACGTGGTCGTATCCGGGGAAGCTATCTGGTTTCTAAGGGACAACATGGCTACATTTATAGGAAATTATCTTCACATAGGAAAATTTTTTTTTATTAACATCCAATTGAAGAAATGTTTACATATGGCAACTGAATTTAATTAAATGTAAATGCCCTGATGGGAAAACCCCTTTAAGCTTCACCTACCACATTGATCCAGTGGTGATCAACTTTTTGGACATTACCCTGTCTGCCAAACAGAATAGAGGAAATATAACCACTTTCCTTTTTTGTAAACCCACGTTGGGGAACACTACATTACATGCCTGTAGCTGTCATCCAAAACATGTAACACATATCCTGGGGAATATATCAGAGCATATCGCTCATGTACAGAAGAGTCATCTTATTTAGCTTTCAAAGTGAGGGACAAATCTAAAAGACACGAAACACGTTACTTCTATAACTACTTTCAGCAACAACTATCAGGAAATAGTGATTATTCCGAAGAACTATTTGCCTATACTGACCAAGGAGAGTGTCCCAAAAGAGATTTTAAAAAATTGGGGTTAATATTGTGGCCACAAAAGCCTCTAAGATAGGAATTATGCTATCTCCCAACATCAGCTGCACACTTAAAGGGGTATTCCCATCTGGGCATTTACATTTAATTAAATTCATTTGCCTTATGTAAACATTTCTTCAATTGGATGTTAATAAAAAAAATGTTCCTGAGTGGAGATAATTTCTCATAAATGTAGTGATGTTGTCCCATAGAAACCAGATACGACCACGTCACACTATGGCAGTGGTGGCCAGACATGCGCTATTGAGCCCTGCTGGACCACCAGGATTCAGTGATCATTACCACAGGACGGCTGTAGGATATGCAGTAATTCCCGGATATTTCATATACAAAAACCTTTTGTTTCTTTGTGCAATCCATCCAGCAGAGGTGGCCGTATCCGAGGAAGCCATCTCGTTTCTAAGGGACAACATGACTACATTTAGGAGAAATTATCTTCACACAGGTACATTTTTTAATAACATCTAATTGAAGAAATGTTTATATACGGCAGATAAATGAAACTGAATGTGAGTGCCCAGACGAGAATATCCCTTTAATAATAACCCCACCTGGTTACAACATTTTGGCAGTTACAAATGTGGGCACGCACTGACCTTGGAACTTAATTTACGATCAGATATATTACATTATTACTGACTTTACCATCCATAATATTGTACAGCCATTGTTAAATATAACCTTAAATATTAGGGCACAGATAACATGTACTCCTCTCGCTCTAACCCGCCTCTTTAAATATTTTTTTCTGAATCTCACGCTGGAGCAACCCATGCCAGCATTTTTCTATGCTGTCTCCGAACAATCCGACTTACCTCTATCTCCCTACACCTGGGTAGCTGGCTGAAGCCACTTTTTTTTCGTCATATTTTTCTATGTGATACCATGTTTTCAATTATTGTTTTTAGGTCCATATGACTGCCTTATGTTGCTTAAATAAAGTTTATTAACTCTTTTTGTTAAGCTTGGCATATTATTGCAATGTATTGCAATACATAGGTATTGTATATACTGTCATCCTTATACACTAATGTAGGGAATTCTCCCCATATTTAAACTGGCCCTGAATAAAGCTTATATTTGATAGAACTGGTTTTGGACTGCCCACTGTATATTTTTGGTGAGCGGTCCAATCCCTAGGTAGCTGCAGGTCCACCATAGAACTCTAAAGCTTTCGCCTTCTCTTTTTCTCAAGCACCGTACAGAGATACATGTGATCACTGGGACGTCAATAGTGAGAGGTTGTTGCCAGGTCTATTTGAATAAAAATAAAACAAAAGAATAAATAAATACATTTCTAAAAATGTTTTTGCCCCTCCAGTCACTAAAGTTACTCTATACAGCCAGTTGCCCTAAAAAATACATGTGATATATATAAATTTGGTAAATGAAGTGTGAAACAATAGTAAAATGTTTGTTTTGGAGTAACACTTTGTTAGTCTGAAAACAATAGTTAAATTGTTTTAAAAAATCTATATTTTTGAATATTTTATCAGTTTTTAAGCCTAAATTTAGTTTAAAAGTAAAAATCCAGACTAAAAAATAATAAAATAGGAATCTCGTTTGCTAGTCCCATAAATGAAAAAGTTAGAGCCATTAAAAGAACACGTGCAAAAAAAACTGAACATTGGGGCACATTTACTTAGATTGTCGGAAACTTTACTAAAAGTGCTCTGCCCGTGTACAATTCTGGGAGTTCACCAACTTTTTTTGTGGTGCACCTTTAACAAACAGACTTTGCATGTTAAATACGCCTCTTGGTCCGACTGAGCACTGAAACCCCCGCTAATTTGCGTGGAGGCCGCAAAAGGGTCACGTGCAACACTTCTTAAATACCCGTGCAAGCAGTTTTCGCCTAAAAGAATGTGCAAAGTCTGTCAGAAATGTGGCGCAAAGCCCTTAGTATATGTGGCCAATTGTGTTTGGTCTTAAAGTGGCTAATGTTTTTTTCAGCTGGAAGGGGCAGGGGTTCCCTATAAATTGATATATGTTTTGGTCTCACTAATCTGGCTATCCAGTTCCCTAGTACCTGGGCGCTATGATTTATAATGCATTTGGTACAAAATAACAATTTGTTCAATTCATTAAAGTGCATAAACGTAGGTATAAAATTGAAAGTATCCATAGGAGGCTTAACCCACTATAGTCCTGACTTGTACTTCCAACAGTTACTGTATGGAAAAAGATACAGACACAAGAACACAAATATCCCATCTCTCTTATTGGAGCAAACATGTTTTAAATAGTATCTGTTGATCCAGTGAGTTGTTCTGCCTGCCATATTAGGGATCAGGAAGGAACGTTTCACTACTTTGGGTCTTGATGGACTGATGTCTTTTTTTCAACCTCATCTACTATGACACTGTAAGGCACCATGGCCTTACAGTTTCTTTTGAGCAATTTTTATGAGATCCTTGGTATACCTTTTATAGTAATTGTTTACCAATATTATGATTTTTTGGGGTAACATCAGATGTACCCCTACACCATATGTTACTACGCTCAAAAGGACAAACTGTAGCCAATATGCCCCCACCCCCCACAGTGGGTTGTGAGTTGATTCCTCTAAGATTTTGATTTAGTTTGAAGGTAAGGTTTTAACATTGCCCGATAGTGTCATTTTGTTTTACTCCATGCCATATGGTCTAAACACTGGTTTATAACTCGTCGCAGCTTTGATTGAATTGCACCACATGCATCTGTCTCCTTTATACTCTGCTCTGGTTCACTAACAGTTAACCTGCTTTGATTGACAGAATCTCTCAACTCCCATTGCTATCTTGTTTGCAATCAAGGTTAGAGTACTGATTCAATCAACTTCTGGATTGGGGTCCAGGCTTCTTATAAATGGTTATCTGGACTTGTACTATGTGTCTACTATATAGTGTACTTAGTTAGCTTGCTGTGAACATTGGCCTGGTTTGTTGACTATCCAATTGCCTGATGATTTTGTACTGCATTGTCATCTTAGTTTTGACCTGTATTTGCCGATTATTCCTCTCTTTTTTGTCTTGCCCTCATCTTTGTGTTTTCACTTTGGAGCAGAAAGAGAATGTCAACCATTAGTCCATTAATCTACCACATAGGATAGGCCAGGCAATTAGGCAGGGACAGCTTGGAAAATGATTTAGTCTGCGGGTCCACTGTCTCTCCCAGTGTCACCAGTCCATTCCCTGCCACTACATAACATCTTTATTTTGTTCTATCATCCCAATCTACTCAGGGATTTTTTTTGATAACATATTATAACTGAGTTCACAGAGTTCAGCATAGTTTATTCACACTATATATTAACAAAAGTTCTAAGTGTTATCAAAGAAATGGTCAATTATTAACTATAATAAGAGTGTGTAACCTCATTTGCCTCCTGTTACTGAGGATACTGTATGAGGGAGCACTATAACACACTGCTTTCCATTAGCCTAGGAGGCTGAGCATCTAATTAGCAGTTTACTAGTTCACATCAGAGATTGAGTTTCCCAATAGTTTGAAATGAATTGAAGAATAAAAAAAATAATGTATTTTAAAACAGGGCATCGATCCAGATCCGTGTTAATCTTCTTATATTTGTTATCCATGTCCTCCTTCCTCCTAAAATAATCTTTTAAAATTATGCTAATGATTTAGAAATGCTCTGGGGTGGCATTTTAGAGTCCCTCTTTGATACAAATACTTGTTGTCAATAGTGTTTGTTTTTTTAACAATTGTTTTTGGTTTTATTTTATTGTGTCATACTTTATACATGTGTTTTATACCTGGCATCTTTTAAATTTTATAGAGAAGCCCATTTGAACAACATTCCCCAAAAATTCCATACCTAGAGTATACTTTACAAACATGACTGATCCAAATTACATGAAAATCAAGAAAAACATTAAAAAAAATCAAAACTTTTAATCATGTAATATGAGTTCCGAAGTTAGAAAAATTGGTCTTCTTAATTCTAAGTAAATATGAGCCAATATTACCACCAAAACTCTACAAAGGGTACTACAATAGCCATTTAATGAATGCAAATATTTGGCATGTTCAATAAATTTGGAAACTTTGCTACATAAAGCTTTGTCCATTCCACGTACTTTCTATTTTGGAAGACTAAAAACTTTTATATCCTTCTATGCAATATTAAGAACTCACTTGCTTTTTCCTTCCTTTGTTTCATTTTTACTATGAAGAAGTAACTTACATATTAACACAATGGGCAGAATTAGGAGAGATCCTGGGCCCTATACCTTAACATGTCCTTAACATATCCATCATCGTACCTATATTTGCTGTACCTATATCTGCTAAGTTTACCTATTCATCTAAAGTTCAATACATATGATCTGAGCCCTTTTTAGGGCTAATCCTTCAGTGCTCACTAAGTTTAGAAATCTTTTATTACCCTAATATGCAAATATTTTACTTCTGACATCTTAAGTGTGCCGCTCCTGGAAGCTGTGCACTCTCATCCCTGCTCTGCATAGACTATGTACGCACAGCCGCCAGATCAAGCGTTGACGAGTGCGCGCAGCTACCAGAAGCTGAAAGATGAATATACTGGGGCGTGGAGTAGCTGCCCCGTGTAGCTTCAGCTCCGGCTACTTCACACCCCTGTAGCGTCTTTCACATATTTGCATATTAGGGTAATAAAAGATTTAGCGGGTACTGAAGGATTAGCCCCAAATAGGAGGATAGATAGATCTGAGATGGCAGGTTTCCTTTAAAACTGACATAGTGCTGCAAAACTTTAAAATACTAAATATTAGCAGCCTTTCTGTCGGAAACATAATTACAGGCAGTTTTTTCTTAAGTTGAATTTGTATGTAAGTTGGAACTGTATATTTTATAATTGTAACCCCAGAAATTTTTTTTTGGTCTCTGTGACAATTGGATTTTAAAATGTTGGACTGTCATAAGAACCAGGATTAATAATAAAGCTTCATTGCAGACACCTGTGATAACTGTTACAGCTGATCATTGTATCCCAAGGCTAAAGTACAGTAAATTACCAACATCCAGAGGTCCGTTTGTAACTTGGGTTCGTTTGTAAGTCAGGTGTTCTTAAGTAGGGAACCACCTGTACTATGAGATGTTGGGGAGGTGACAACTGGCCCCATTACTGATAAGCTGAGACAAATAATACACACAGGACGAAGCCAGGAGCAGGCAGTGCTGCCAATGGTGTAGCGGAGAGTCAGGATTACTAATGGCATGGATTCAAATGAATAGAAGCTGAGGCTGTAGTAAACCTGACTCTCCACTACACAATAGGGAGTGATGTCTGCTCCCAACTCTGTCCTGTGTGTATTACTTCTCTCTGCTGATTGGCAGTGGTGGCACATCCCCGCTTCTCATAGTAATAGAGTTCTAATATTTTGTGTAATGGCCTGGTAAATATGGTCATTATGTAATATTTTTTTTAATATATTTTTATTTTTTCCAAAATTTGTTTCCAAAATGTAACAATACAATACACAAAGTGACTAACAATACAACATGTAATGTACAAAATTTAGACATAAAGATGTCCTAGGTCCTTCATATAGGAAAAAAAAATTATAGTATAAATAATATTATCACATTTGTCAACTTTTAAAAGAAAAAAAATAACAAAAAACAAAGGAATATATTAACCTGTAAGAATTTGAAATATGGGGGCAGATTTACTTACCTGGTCCATTCGCGATCCAGATTCTCTGCGGTGGATTCAGGTCTGGCCGGGATTCACTAAGGCAGTTCCTCCGACGTCCACCAGGTGTCGCTGCTGCGCTGAAGAGCATCGGAACGCACTGAAGTTCACCGAGCCATCCTGGATGAAGGTAAGCGCGTGTCGAGCGACACTTTTTTATTTTTAAATGTGGCGGTTTTTCTGAATCCATCAGGTTTTTTTTCTAATCAGCCAATCACATGGCGGCAACTCAGTGCATTTAGGCATGTAGACATGGTCAAGACAATCTCCTGCAGTTCAAACCGAGCATCAGTATGGGGAAGAAAGGTGATTTGAGTGCCTTTGAACGTGGCTTGGTTGTTGGTGCCAGAAGGGCTGGTCTGAGTATTTCAGAAACTGCTGATCTACTGGGATTTTCACGCACAACCATCTCTAGGGTTTACAGAGAATGGTCCGAAAAAGGAAAAACATCCAGTGAGCGGCAGTTCTGTGGGCGGAAATGCCTTGTTGATGCCAGAGGTCAGAGGAGAATGGGCAGACTAGTTCGAGCTGATAGAAAGGCAACAGTGACTCAAATCGCCACCCCTTACAACCAAGGTAGGCAGAAGAGCCTCTCTGAACGCACAGTACGTCGGACTTTGAGGCAGATGGGCTACAGCAGCAGAAGACCACACCGGGTGCCACACCTTTCAGCTAAGAACAGGAAACTGAGGCTACAATTTGCACAAGCTCATTGAAATTGGACAGTAGAAGAATGGAAAAACGTTGCCTGGTCTGATGAGTCTCGATTTATGCTGCGACATTCGGATGGTAGGGTCAGAATTTGGCATCAACAACATGAAGCATGGATCCATCCTGCCTTGTATCAACGGTTCAGGCTGGTGGTGGTGTGTCATGGTGTGGGGAATATTTTCTTCTTGGCACTCTTTGGGCCCCTTGGTACCATTGAGCATCGTTGCAACGCCACAGCCTACCTGAGTATTGTTTCTGACCATGTCCATCCCTTTATGACCACAATGTACCCAACATTCTGATAGCTACTTTCAGCAGGATAATGCACCATGTCATAAAGCTGGAATCATCTCAGACTGGTTTCTGACATGACAATGAGTTCACTGTACTCACATGGCCTCCACAGTCACCAGTCTCAATCCAATAGAGCATCTTTGGGATGTGGTGGAACGGGAGATTCGCATCATGGATTTGCAGCCGGACAATCTGCGGCAACTGTGTGATGCCATCATGTCAATATGGGACCAAAATCTCTGAGAATGCTTCCACACTTGTTGAATCTATGCCACGAAGAATTGAGGCAGTTTGAAGGCAAAAGGGGGTCCAACCCGTTACTAGCATGGTGTACCTAATAACTGGCCGGTGAGTGTATGTCCGTAACACCTGATCACTTCTGTGTGCAATCTACTGTCTTTTCGCTAATGTGGCTGAATTATAGCTGCCTGGGAAGGGATGATTTAACCAATCATAAGTCATGATTCACCGTTGTAATCCTGTTCTGCCCGCGAGGTTCCTAATTGGTAGATGCCTGAAACTCTGACCACTGTGAAAGTGTATGTATGCTACTTCAGTGGGGGCCTGCACCCAGGGCCCCCACCAGCCTTAATTGGCCCTGAACAGCTGTAATACACATACTGTATAAAAGAAATATACGGGTAGGTTGATTAGATTGTGAGCTCCATTGGGGGCAGGGACTGATTTGATAAGTTCTGAGCAGCACTGTGTATCTGTGTGCGCTATATAGATAAAGGAATTATTATTACAGGCAGTCCCCGGGTTACGTACAAGATAGGGTCCGGAGGTTTGTTTCTTAAGTTGAATTTGTAATGAAAGTCGAAACCGTATATTTTATAATTGTAGTTCCGACAAAAAAAAATTTGGCCCCAGTGACATTGGAGTTTAAACATTTTTGCTGTAATAGAACCAAGGATTATCAATAAAGCTTCATACAACACCTTACAGCTGATCATTGCAGTCTGAGACTATAGTAAAGCATCCGGGAGCTTCACCAGAGGTCAGAGGGGTCCGTCTGTAACTATGGGTTGTCTGTAAGTCGGGTGTCCTTAAGTAGGGACCGCCTGTATTATGTGCAACAAGTCTTGGTCTGATGGATTTCAGCTGCGCTGGCTTCCCCGTCAGCACATTTTGGGGTGTGCTGTCGGCATTTGACTTTCGGACTGAGCGCTGGATTTAACTTTCAAATTGTGTCGCAAGACAATGTGATCGCGACAATGTAAGTGTAGATTGCAACATCCCCCACCGGGCCTAGCCCTTGAGTAGAGGCCTGGAGGACAGTCGGGGCCCGCGGTAACCGGAGTGGCTGGCGGTTGCGGCCTAACACCTATTGTCACGGTGCTTGGTATGGGGAACCGGAGGCTGTCCTACAGCCTGGCAGGTCTCCAGCAGGTGGTGTTGGCAAGAAAATGATGAGAGAGAGTCTGCTATAGCGGATCTCCCTGGGCACCCTTAATGTCCCAGTGTGAGTCTCTGTGTGATGACAGGGTGCCGGTGATGAAGGCAGCCGTATTAGCAGGACCAGACGGAGACGAAGTTGAAGAAACAACTTACAGTTCTTATTTGAACCGGCAGGAACTGCAGCAACATGCCTTTAACAGGTAATGAGTGCTGAGATGCTTTTGGAGGGAGCCTCAGGAGATAGTTCACCAGCCTGGATGTAGAGGGCAGGCTGGGAGCAGCTGTGTCCTGGTAGAAGCTTCAGCTTGTCCTGAGGGCTTCAGGTATCACCTTTAAAGGTAATATGATACCCCTTTCCTCACTATACTAACTCTAGTCTTCTTGCTCCACTCTTCAGAGGCAGGGGCTAGGCTCTTCCTGCTCTGGTATGGGGCTAGACAGAGATTCCTCACTCACTCCCTAGATAGACACTACTAGAATTCTCCCCAGATCTGAGCTGAGCTCAGACTAAACTGATCTGATCCCTCTCTTGAGAGAGACTGCTCTGAGATCTGAGCCCCAGAACATTCCTGCCAGGGGTTTTATTACTTCCCCTTGGTCAGGTGGGTGGCTGCTCCTCCAATCACATCTCACTTACAAAGACAGGATGAACACAAGACATTGGATATAGATTTTACATCATACAAGATTACTTCTGCCTTGCCAGGCAGGATTCACCACTGCAAATCCCCTATTTCCTATAAGGACCATGTCTTGTGATGTGGTTACATGCAGGTGGGACGTATTCGCAAACACTCCTTCGCCATTGCATCGGCGAGGGTGTTGCATAGACAATGTCACACAATGCACTTTCGGTGAACTCCGCAGACCAGGTCAGTAAATGTGCCCCATCATTTTATTTTAGGACATGGGTTGGCGGTGAGACTGTGTCTGGGGTACCTTCTTTACTTTGGGGCAAGCGGGAGTTGGATTTGGGATCAACTCCCCACACGGACGGTGGCGCACGATCTGAGCTGTTTTGCGGCCTGCTGTCCTGGGCACCATCCTTTTTCCTCAGGTGAAAATAGTGTCCTATGGACTTTACTCATGATGGCACTCCCGGCGGCCCGCCGCTTGTATGTATGCCGCTGAAGTCCCCGGCAGTCTGGCTTGAATTCGGGTGGTTTAGGCTCTATCCACTATAGGCTTATTCCGAGGCTATATCCACTGCTCAGAGCTATTGAAGAGACGGTGTCTGACGGAGCTCCGTTCACACGGCCATCTTAGTCGCAGCCCGGGCCTGCGCCCCCCGTTTTCTGGTATGTAGTACGCATATGTTCCCAGGTAAGATGCGTTTCGTTGCCCCACGTGCGTTGTACCAGTGAGTTTGTTTATTCAAAGACTCGGTGCGCTTGCGGTATTTACGGGACCCAACTATAAATCACTCATCTGAACTAACATGTTGGTTCCGTTGAGTGATTTAGAATTGGTACGGATAAAAATGCTGCAAGGGGTTCGAACCAATTGTTGGACCAAGCTCATTGTCGGCAAAGGGTTTTACAGGTTTTCTTTTCTCTGCGTCATGCGGGGGTCCCAATGGGGATATGTTCATTATTAGATCCATGAGTTAACATGACTCGTCTTCAGGCCAAAACTACTTGTGGTTTTTTATACATGTTGGGCCAGTGCTTGAAAAACACTTTCCAAGGTCCCAAGTAAATCGTACCGACGCGGCACCAATTCTTTCTTCCCCTTGGCCTCTTCCTGTCCCTCACCGGGACACTTATTACGGTACACCTGTCCCCCCTGCTGTTAACACATAATTTGAATCAGCCAATCACATAGCGGCAACTCAGTGCATTTAGGCAGTAGCATGGTAGACAATCTCTGCAGTTCACCGAGCTCAGTATGGGGAAGAAGGTGTTTGAGTGCCTTGAACGTGGCGGTTGTTGGTGCGAGTGGTCTGAGTTTCGAACTGCAGATCTACTGGATTTTCATCTCTAGGGTTTCAGAGAATGGTCCGAAAAGAAAAAACATCCCGTGAGCGGCAGTTCTGTGGGCGGAAATGCCTTGTTTATGCCAGAGGTAGAGGAGATGGGCAGACGTTTCGAGCTGATGAAAGGCCAGTGACTCAATCGCCACCCCTTACAACCAAGGTAGGCAGAAGAGCTCTCTGAAGCACAGTACGTCGGACTTGAGGCAGATGGGCTACAGCAGCCACTCCTTAAGTCAGAACCGGAAACATGCGGCGAACCAATTTGCACAAGCTCATCGAAATTGGACAGTAGAAGATTGGAAAAACGTTGCCTGGTCTGATGAGTCTCGATTTCTGCTGCGACATTCGGATGGTAGGGTCAGAATTTGGCGTCAACAACATGAAAGCATGGATCCATCCTGCCTTGTATCAACGGTTCAGGCTGGTGGTGGTGGTGTCATGGTGTGGGGAATATTTTCTTGGCACACTTTGGGCCCCTTGGTACCAATTGAGCATCGTTGCAACGCCACAGCCTACCTGAGTATTGTTGCTGACCATGTCCATCCCTTTATGACCACAATGTACCCAACATCTGATGGCTACTTTCAGCAGGATAATGCACCATGTCATAAAGCTGGAATCATCTCAGACTGGTTTCTTGAACATGACAATGAGTTCACTGTACTCAAATGGCCTCCACAGTCACCAGATCTCAATCCAATAGAGCATCTTTGGGATGTGGTGGAACGGGAGATTCGCATCATGGATGTGCAGCCGACAAATCTGCGGCAACTGTGTGATGCCATCATGTCAATATGGACCAAAATCTCTGAGGAATGCTTCCAGCACCTTGTTGAATCTATGCCACGAAGAATTGAGGCAGTTCTGAAGGCAAAAGGGGGTCCAACCCATTACTAGCATGGTGTACCTAATAAAGTGGCCGGTGAGTGTATGTCCGTACAGCCTGATCACTTCTGTGTGCAATCTACTGTCTTTATCTGCTAATGTGGCTGAATTATAGCTGCCTGGGAAGGGATGATTTAACCAATCATAAGTTGATTGACCGTTGTAAATCCTGTTCTGCTCCGAGGTTCCTAATTGGTAGATGCCTGAAACTCTGACCACTGTGAAAGTGTATGTATGCTACATTCAGTGGGGGCCTGCACCCAGGGGCCCCCACCAGCCTTAATCTGGCCCTGAACATGCTGTAATACACATACTGTATAAAGAAATATACAGGTAGGTTGATTAGATTGTGAGCTCCATTGGGGGCAGGGACTGATTTGATAAGTTCTGAGCAGCACTGTGTAATCTGTGTGCGCTATATAGATAAAGGAATTATTATTACAGGCAGTCCCCGGGTTACGTACAAGATAGGGTCCGGAGGTTTGTTCTTAAGTTGAATTTGTATGAAAGTCGAAACCGTATATTTTATAATTGTAGTTCCAGACAAAAAAAAATTTGGCCCCAGTGACAATTGGAGTTTAAACATTTTTTGCTGTAATAGGCAAAAGGGGGTCCAACCCGTTACTAGCATGGTGTACCTAATAAACTGGCCGGTGAGTGTATGTCCGTACAGCCTGATCACTTCTGTGTGCAATCTACTGTCTTTATCTGCTAATGTGGCTGAATTATAGCTGCCTGGGAAGGGATGATTTAACCAATCATAAGTCATGATTCACCGTTGTAAATCCTGTTCTGCTCCGAGGTTCCTAATTGGTAGATGCCTGAAACTCTGACCACTGTGAAAGTGTATGTATGCTACATTCAGTGGGGGCCTGCACCCAGGGGCCCCCACCAGCCTTAATCTGGCCCTGAACATGCTGTAATACACATACTGTATAAAGAAATATACAGGTAGGTTGATTAGATTGTGAGCTCCATTGGGGGCAGGGACTGATTTGATAAGTTCTGAGCAGCACTGTGTAATCTGTGTGCGCTATATAGATAAAGGAATTATTATTACAGGCAGTCCCCGGGTTACGTACAAGATAGGGTCCGGAGGTTTGTTCTTAAGTTGAATTTGTATGAAAGTCGAAACCGTATATTTTATAATTGTAGTTCCAGACAAAAAAAAATTTGGCCCCAGTGACAATTGGAGTTTAAACATTTTTTGCTGTAATGGAACCAAGGATTATCAATAAAGCTTCATTACAGACACCTTACAGCTGATCATTGCAGTCTGAGACTATAGTAAAGCATCCAGGGAGCTTCACCAGAGGTCAGAGGGGTCTGTCTGTAACTATGGGTTGTCTGTAAGTCGGGTGTCCTTAAGTAGGGGACCGCCTGTATTATGTGTAACAAGTCTTTGGTCTGATGGGATTTCAGCTGCGCTGGCTTCCGTGCAACACAATTTGGGGGTGTGCTGTCGGCGATTTGACTTTCGGACTGAGCGCTGGATTTAACTTTCAAATTGTGTCGCAAGACAATGTGAATCGCGACAATGTAAGTGTAGATGCAACATCCCCCACCGGGGCCTAGCCCTTGAGTAGAGGCCTGGAGACAGTCGGGGCCCGCGGTACCGGAGTGGCTGGCGGTTGCGGCCTAAGCACGCTATTGTCACGGTGCTTGGTATGGGGGAACCGGAGGGCTGTCCTACAGCCTGGCAGGTCTCCAGCAGGGTGGTGTTGGCAAGAAATGATGAGGGAGAGGCTGCTATAGCGGATCTCCCTGGGGCAACCCCTTAATGTCCCGAGTGTGAGTCTCTGTGTGATGGACAGGGTGCCGGTGATGAAGGCAGCCGTATTAGCAGGGACCAGACGGAGACAGAAGTTGAAGAAAACAACTTACAGTTCTTTATTTGAACCGGCAGGAACTGCAGCAACATGCCTTTAACAGGTAGATGGAGTGCTGAGATGCTTTTGGAGGGAGCCTCAGGAGATAGTTCACCAGCCTGGATGTAGAGGGCAGGCTGGGAGGCAGCTGTGTCCTGGTAGGAAGCTTCAGCTTGTCCTGTAGGGCTTCAGGTATCACCTTTAAAGGTAAGATGATACCCCTTTCCTCACTATACTAACTCTAGTCTTCTTGCTCCACTCTTCAGAGGCAGGGGCTAGGCTCTTCCTGCTCTGGTATGGGCTAGACAGAGATTCCTCACTCACTCCCTAGATAGACATACTAGAATTCTCCCCAGATCTGAGCTGAGCTCAGACTAAACTGATCTGATCCCTCTCTTGAGAGAGACTGCTCTGAGATCTGAGCCCCAGAACATTCCTGGCCAGGGGGTTTTATTACTTCCCCTTGGTCAGGTGGTGGCTGCTCCTCCAATCACATCTCAGCTTACAAAAGACAGGATGTAACACAAGACATTGGATGATAGATTTTACATCATACACAGATTAACTTCTGCCTTGCCAGGCAGGATTCACCACTGCAATATCCCCTATGTCCTATAAGGACCATGTCGTGTGATGTGGTTACATGCAGGTGGGACGTATTCGCAAACACTCCTTCGCCATTGCATCGGCGAGGGTGCAATTATTTTCATCTCCACGTCAAATGCCTCTAGAGTTAGAGATAATTTTGATAGCTCTATTAGGATAATCTGACCTTGGAGCCTTTACCGTACAGCTCAGCACATTGCACAGGGAGAAGTAGTGTGCGACATCGCTGAGTGCGAGTCGCTGTCCTTGCTGTTTAATGCATATGTACCCAGCTCCGTATATACATGAGATGGACCTGCAGGGGGCACCACTGGCACAACATCTACCTCACTGGTACCAACCTCATTGATACAGAGGATTCTCAAAATTTTTTCTGGCAGAGTAAAAAAACTCCTTATGAAGATACAGATTTTTTCTTATTCTGCAATGACATGTAGATTTTTACAACAGAAATATAATGTATTTTTCTGGACTATAAGATGTGCTTTTTAGCAATAGAAACTCCTGCTAAAAAGTGCCTGCGTCTTATGGTCCGAAGTCAGGAGGATTCAGCACTGCCAGAACCTGTTCACTGCTGTCCTGGAGATCGAGTGAAAAACTCATAAAGCGCACCACCCGATCTCTCAGAGAACAGACCCTCCTCACCGCTCTCTCACTCCTAGTCTCCTGACACAACCCTGTGCAGGACCCTGAATGACATCATTTGGTCACATGACCCGGTTATATACAGAAGGTGAGGAGGCTGTGCAGGAGAAATAAAGGACGATTATACACAGGGGGTGAGGAGGCTGTGCAGGAGAAGTGTAGGCTGATTATACACAGGGGTGAGGAGGCTGTGCAGGAGAAATAAAGGACGATTATACACAGGGGGTGAGGAGGCTGTGCAGGAGAAGTGGAGGCTGATTATACACAGTGGTGAGAGGCGTGCATGAGAAATAAAGGCATTATACACAGGGGTGAGGAGGCTTTGCAGGAGAATGAGGCTGATATACACGGAGGGTGATGAGCTGTGCATGGGAAATAAAGGACGATATACACCGGGGTAGGGGCTATGCAGCGAGAATGGGAGGCTATTGATACACAGGGGGTGAAGGCTGTGCAGAGAAATGTAGGCTGATTAGACACAACAAGGGGGTGAGGAGGCCTTCGAGAGGTGGAGGCTGATTATACAACAGGGGGGTTTAGAGCTGTACAGGAGAGATGGAGGCTGATTTACACGGTGTGAGGAGGCTGGGGAAGAAGGGGGATGGTAGATTATACAGGGTGTGAGGAGGCTGTGCAGGAGAAGTGGAGCTGATTATACACAGGAGGGTTGTGAGAGAAGGCTGATCAGGGGAGCGTCATTAGAGAAGTGGAATCATATCACAGGGGTGAGGGGCTTGTCACAGGAGAGGGAGGCTGGACTTACACTGGGGTGGGAGCTGTACAGGAGAAGGCGACTGATTATAACAGCAGGGGGTGAGGTAGGCCTGATGCGGGAGAATGGAGGACTGTTATACACACCGGGGGTGAGGAGGCTGTGCTGAGAAGAAGGCTGATGATACACAGGGGGGTGCGGGCTGTGCGGCGAAGGAGGACTGATTATACCAAGGGGGTGAGGAGGCTGTACGAAGAAATGAGGCTGATAACACAGGGGGCTTCAGGGAAGCTGGTGCGAAACAGGAGGAGCAGATGGAGCTGATATAACACGTGGTGTGAGGAGGCGTACAGGCGACCCCCCCCCCAGGTGGAGAGCTGATTATACCATCAAGGGTGAGGGGCTGTCAGGACAGGTGAGGCTATTATCAACAGGGTGGGCGAGCTGTGCAGGAGAAGGTGAGGCTGTTCTACAAGGGGTGAGGAGGATGCTGCTAGGAGAGGTGGAGCTTGATTAACTACCCGGGGTGGGGTGCGGAGAAGGAGGATTGATTATACCGCAGGGTATGGGAAATGGAGGGAGATAGTGACGGGCTGATAGAGCATAACAGGGGGAGGAGGCTGTACAGGAGAATGGGGCTATTATACACAGGGGGTGCGAGGCTGGTCGGGATATGAGGCTGTTTCTATTGATCTCAATGGGAGATTTATCACGGCTTATTCTACAATTTTCTGGTATAACCTCTCAAATGTGATCGTGTGACGTTTTCCATCGCCCCGGATTGTTGCATCACCGATACGGTACGTGCACGGCGGTGGTGCTGTTGCCCGCCCCTATCCGTTTTGTTTCACGCGATACCCCCGTGTAGAAGACTCGTGAGTTTTCGGACGAACTTTTCCCGATCTCAGATTGCTTCGTCTCGAATCAAGGGAGCCCACCTGGAAGGCATGGGAACCGAGCATTTGTTCAAGGGACCAGGCTCTGCACCAGGGAAGCTTGGCACACACCTGGGAACCTCAGAAAAGAATGGAAACACCACGGAAATGAGCATAGAAAAGTAGGCAGCATGCATGGATCTCTGAGCGCTTACTTCGCACCTATGCCAAATTATGGCACAGATGCCATGACAGTGAACCGATGTAGGCTAGATAGCAGCGAAAACATCCAATAATTGCCTGAACTGTAAGGGACGGCATGCAGAGGTCGCGGCAGCATGGCAGGCTAGAGAGTGTCATGGCGACATTACCCTAATGGACCGGTTTTCACCTGAAGAGGTGAAGATTTCCTATGTGAACAAAAGGCTGACGGTATATATTAGTCGTTAACACATGCATCGTGGCGACATTAGTGACCAATCCATAACGTTCCTGGTTGAACAACCAAAAAATGAGCGCTGACACAGCCTTTTTGATACGGGACAAACGACCTTTGAGGTCAGCCATGGTGACGACGTCCATGATTAAGAGCGACAGGATTGGGGCCTTCGTATTGCGCTGCTATGATTGCACCTTCAGGTCTCCACATGGCGGCGACGGATTGGGCCGAGTTCCACTATGTATCCTTGTGAAAACATACCTGAACATTTCTCCTGAACAAGTCTCGGTTTGATGAGGGGATGATGTGCGCATATCCTCTCGTGCTTCCAGCGTCTGAGGGTATAGAGAGTTGAAATGAGACCATTGGTGGACGCTGTGGATGATCGTGGAGGCACAATGGGCAGGAAACAGCATGGGGCAACGCAGGCATTGTTTCCTCTGAGCCTGCGCTAATCTTGGGTGGGCTGGCTGGTCCACTGCCCAGGCCTAACTTTCGCCTGGTCCCAGCCCTGGTCTCCTCTCTTCTCTTTTCCTCCCCCCCACGCCCAAAATGAGCCTGGGGCCAGACTCGTTTACTTTTGAAAATTATAAGTTTTCAAAAGCCAGGCCGTGGTCTTTGAATATTTCGACACCTAGGAAGAATGAATAGATATGGTTCTATTTTAATTTAATTGTTCTTTAACGGAAATGGTTCCATGATTAGAGCGATCAGATTTGGCATATTCCTCTGCCAGGCGCGAAGCCCCTGTCGCCCAATCCAAGCCCCTTTCTCTAGGCTCACTCCCCACACAGCATTTTAAAACCTTGTTGTATAAGATCAAGTAGTAGCTTCTTATAAGTTTGGGTTGGCGTGAGGAATGTCACACAATCCTATCCTGTATATATGGACACAGCACAGTACTACTACTCCTATCCTATATATATGAGCAAGGCACAGTACTACTACTCCTATCCTGTATATCTGGACACTGCACAGTACTACTACTCCTATCCTGTATTTATGGACACAGCACAGTACTACTACTCCTATCCTGTATATATGGGCACAGCACAGTACTACTACTGCTATCCTGTATATATGGACACAGCACATTACTACTACTCCTATCCTGTATGTATGGGCACAGCACAGTACTACTACTCCTATCCTGTATATATGAGCAAGGCACAGTACTACTACTCCTAACCTGTATATCTTGACACTGCACAGTACTACTACTCCTATCCTGTATTTATGGACACAGCACAGTACTACTACTATAATTCTGTATATATGGGCACTGCACAGTACTACTACTCCTATCCTGTATATATGGGCACAGCTCAGTACTACTACCCCTATCCTATATATATGGGCACAGCACAGTACAACTACTCCTATCCTGTATAAGTGGGCAGAGCACAGTACTACTACTCCTATCCTGTATATATGGGCACAACACAGTACTACTACTCCTACCCTGTATATATGGGCACAGCACAGTACTACTACTCCTATCCTGTATATATGGGCACAGTACAGTACTACTACTCCTATCCTGTATATATGGCAGAGCACAGTGCTACTACTCATATCCTGTATATATGGGTACAGCACAGTACTACTACTCCTATCCTGTATATATGGGCACAGCACAGTACTACTACTCCTATCCTGTATATATGGGCACAGCACAGTACAACTACTCCTATCCTGTATATATGGGCACAGCACAGTACTACTGCTCCTATCCTGTATATATGGGTACAGCACAGTACTATTACTCCTATCCTGTATATATGGGCACAGCACAGTACTACTACTCCTATCCTGTATATATGGGCACAGCACAGCACTACTACTCCTATCCTGTATATATGGGTACAGCACAGTACTATTACTCCTATCCTGTATATATGGGCACAGCACAGTAATATTACTCCTATCCTGTATATATGGGCACAGCACAGTACTACTACTCCTATCCTGTATATATGGACACAGCACAGTACTACTACTCCTATCCTGTATATATGGACACTGCACAGTACCACTACTTCTATCCTGTATATATGGGCACAGCACAGTACTATTACTCC